>JZKD02S1673143.1:123328-133565 GCA_000966675.3 Picea glauca | reverse complement strand
AGGGCCTTTGTCCTCTCCTAAAGGTTTTGAAATTTTTGTTAAGGGAGATGAGATTGTTTTCGCAATCCTTTTCTGGTTCTCAAGATCGCTTGAAGGCGCAAGAGAAGAGCATACTAAAGATTGTTACTTCAACTTCGAGTCCCAAAATGTGAATTTAGATGTGATTAAAATTGATGTTCACCTTAGATTGTAAATCAAAGCAAGCCATCCACATGGCAAAAAGAAAATAAGGGAAATTGATTTTTATCCACCTAAGTGCCTATGTTTGTTTGACTATCCCCTTTATAAGTTGAGGGGTCTAAGTGGTGCAGTATTTAGAGCATGCATAACATCATTCTTAAGAAGGAAAATGACTTTCCCCACATCCCAAGACCTTACAATGTGAAATTTGAATTCAGATGCGCGGCCCCTAGTTCAGACAGAGGCGTATAAAGCGCAGGCGCGCGAGACAAGTTGAGACAAAAAGTGCATGCGCGCAGAGAGAAACTACTGTTCAGGCGCATGCGCGCACGATGCACGCCTGTGGGGTGGAATACCCGCGCACCTATGACAAGCGGCCGAGAAAGAAAATCCGGATGGATATCTCTCAATTCTCTTGTGAATTGACTGGTTAGCAGGTCGGCAGAGGCCGGTTTGTGAACCTGCAAGTTAATGAAACCAAAAGGAAAGCAAAATAAACCCAAATGAGGGAGGAATTGATACCTTCTCCCCAACGGAGTCGCCAATCTGTTTGCACCCAATTCGTCACATGGTGAGCAAATAAAGGGTGCTTACATGCCCAGTTGGGTCTTGCTGAGCATGACAACTATAGAGGAAAGAGTTAGAAAAAGAACAACAAAACTATAGGAAAGAACTAAACTAATACAAACTAAAACTATGAGCATATGGATAAAGAAATAACAAACACAAAAAGACCAATATCACCAATGTTTTTAGGCTGATCAATTGATGAAATCCAAAGCACAATGAAGAAAGGGGACTATGAGTCCCTTCTTTCTCCAATGGAAGGCTCTTGAGGCCCTCCCAAACTTGCTCTCCTTACAATAATAAAATGAGAATGATGGTGAAAGAACTCCTAGCACATCCACTCAAGAGAGAGGTGGATGGCTCGATGAAATGGTGCCAATGTGTTATTGCCAAGGAGTGAGTCCTTAAAACAATCTAAGCAGCATAACATTACATGAAAATCCTTGAGAAAATGATGTTTCTTCATGGATTTTTATAGCATTGCAATAGGTGATTATGTAACCTCTTTGGAGTGTGAAAAGTGGATCTTTAGGGCTCAATTAGGTCTTTGACCAGCCTACCATGTGGATTCAGCTCAGATTTGGGGTCAAATCGTCTTGGGAGCTGATCCATAAGTGGTTGGGAGGCCGACCAATTTCATTAAATGCGTCGTTTAGCAGGTGCGCGGGTTTTTGCGCCAACAGCCGCGCATCGTGCGCGCATGCGCACATTGTACATTCCTGTTACGGGCATATGCGCGTGCACCCAACTTCTGTAAAGCGCCCTTCAATTTTTTGGTTACTTTGTATAGTTTTTGACCTTTCTGGACTGCTATGAAATTAATTCAGTACCATGAATGACTTCATTTCTGTTTTGACGATGCTGAGTTCTTGTCACCATGTGCGGACGAAATTTCAGTGATAACAGTGGGATAACCATCGGATCTGCACGTGGGATCGTGTATCAGGGTCTCACGAGAAAAGACTCGAGGATTTGGCCATGGATATCACGATATTGCGATAAGCAATATCCCAACCGTTGGAGGACAGTGTGGGCCATAGTGAAGCCGGCGAGAGGAGTACAGGTGGCATGAAGCCATCACGATCTCTCCGCAAGAAGTCCCCAAATATCGGCATTAGGATTCACGATCTCTCGAAGTCCAAAGTCTTGGCAAGATAAAGGAACATTGAAAAGTCAAATCACGTGTGCATCGGCATCTCGACGCATCGGGTATTGGGAGTTGGAAAACCAAGTGCATGATATAGCGAGTTGCGAAGTCGCGATAGGAGAAGGGTGAGGTCAGCATTGATTTACATCGGCGCTTGGGGAATCGCAAGATTCACACCCAACCACTAGCCTTTGGACTCGCGAAGTCATGAGTTCTGACTTCCCGATAAGTAGAAGGAGGAAAGTCGCGCGAAAGAATCTATGGGTAGATATTTCCTGATAGGGAAATAGAAGAGCCTAGGAGTTCTTCGGGCTGAGAAGAAGAAGAAGATCCTGTGAGCGGACGTGCCCTGGGTGGCGCGCCCTGCGTCAAGTGGTATCAGAGCTTAGAAAAAGCTTCTTTGCTTTCTGTAGTAGAGGACAAGGAGAATTCACCATGCCGCCAATGAGAAGGGGTAGACAATCACTCGATCCAAAGGAGGAAAGGGAATTGTCCAGAGAAAGAGGTAGGCAAGTGCAGAATTCAGACATGGAGAGAGAAATGTGAAATCTTTGTGCCAGAATGGAGGACATGGAGACATCACAAAGGCACAAAGCTGATGTAGGAGATATTAGTGAATCCGAAGATGAAGAGGATGTTGGACACGGAGGAGAAGAAATCCCAGCGGAAGATGCAGCGAGTGAACGCTTACTTAAAGTTGTTGCAAGAATGAGTACAAAGGTAAAGATGGACATTCCAGTTTATGAGGGAAACCTGGATGCGGAAGAGCTGCTAGATTGGATTAGAGCTCTAGACACTTACTTCGATTATGAATATATCGAATAGGATAAGAAGGTCAGACATGCAATCACGAGATTAAAAGGACATGCATCCTTGTGGTGGGATGAACTACAAGCTGACAGGTGTTGCCAAGGCAAGCAGAAAATTAAGAGCTGGGACAGGATGATTGCAAAGATGAAGGCAAAATTCATTCCCATGGATTATCAAATTTCTCTGTTCAGAAGGATGCAGAACCTGAGACAGAAGCTGATAACAGTGAAGGAGTATACTGAGGAATTTTACAGGTTGAATATCATGGCAGGTCATCGTGAAAGCAATGACGAAAAGGTGGCTAGGTATATGAATGGCTTGAGGTATGAAATTCAGGATGAAATAAATATGGCAACCATCCGAATGGTGGAGGATTCCTATCAAATGGATTTGAAAGCTGAAGAGAAGTTGAGCCGTAAGCAAGGTCAGCGAGGTAGAGGCAGGAGTCAGCCCAAAGGAAAATCGGTTGCCCAAGATAAATACCAGAATCCCAAGGATGACTAGAAGAAACCTTAGACTCAGACAGAGAGAGGTGGAAGTTCATAGTGAGGGCGATATGCTGAGCAAAGAGAACAGCATACTGAGAAAAGACGAGGATATGCTGATAATAATAGGTTTCCTCGTACCAGAGGTAGAGGAAGAGGAAGAGGTGGAGTAATCACATGCTTCACATGTGGAAAAAATGGACACAAGTCATTCGAGTGTCCAGAGAAAAAGAAAGAAGCTGGAGAGACTCACATCGCCGAGGCACAGAGGCGAGATGTTGAGGCAGAATATGATGAAGGCGGAAGATCACTGGTGATGCGAAAGGTCCTTTTGACGCCAGAGGAAGAGATGGAGAATTCAGCACAGAGGAACAGTATTTTTAGGACTGCTTGCAAGACCAAGGATAGAGTGTGCAAGGTCATCGTGGACAGTGGAAGCACCAATAATCTCATTTCAACCGAGATGGTAGAAAAGTTGGAGCTGGAGACAGTTGATCACTCGAGTCCATACAAAGTTTCATGGCTACAGAAGGGAAATCAGGTAAATGTCACTAAACAGTGCTTAGTTGACATTAAGATAGGAGGATATAACGATAATATTTTATGTGATGTTATTCCTATGGATGTCTGTCATTTATTGTTGGGCAGACCATGGCAATATGATAGGAATGTAATTCATGATGGGAGGATGAATACATATACTGAGGAATGGGAGGACTCATATGTTGTATCCAATTGAAGATAAAGAGGTGAAGCCGGAGGCAAACAAGACAGTACTTCTCATGAGTGGGAAGGAACTTCTTACATAAGTTAAGAAGAAGGAGGATCCACAATTCTTTGTGGTCAGAAAACCGAGAATTGTTCTGACTAGTACAAGGGTGGATGAATTACCAGAAGAAGTTCAGGAACTACTGGAAGAGTTCGTTGATATTGTAGTGGACGAATTACCTCATTCGTTGCCACCAATGAGAAGTGTGAGCCATCACATTGATCTCATACCAGGAGCTAGTTTACCAGACAAAGCTATGTACAGATTGACACCACAAGAGAATGAGGAGGTCAAGAAGCAGGTCAAGGAGTTGTTGGACAAGGGATTGGTCAGAGAAAGATTGAGTCCATGTGCTGTTCCAACAGTACTCAGTCCGAAGAAAGACGGAGGCTGGAGGATGTGCACTGATTCAAGAGCCATTAATAAGATAACTATCAGGTATAGATTCCCATTTCCGAGGATGGATGATCTGATGGACTGCTTAAGTGGAGAATTTTTTTTTTCAAAGATAGATTTGAAGAGTGGATATCATCAGATTCGTATGAGAGAAGGTGACTAATGGAAAACAACATTCAAGACAAATGAAGGTTTGTGTGAATGGCTTGTCATGTCGTTTGGCTTGACGAATGCACCAAGTACCTTAATGAGGTTGATGAATGAAGTCCTGAAGGAGTTCATCGGGAAATTTGTCATCGTGTATCTGGATGACATATTGATTTTCAGCAAGATGAAGTCTAAACATCTGAAGCATTTGGCTATTGTGATGAAGAGATTACAGCAAGAGAAGTTGCTGATAAACATGAAGAAGTCCTCATTCATGAAGATAGAACTCATTTATTTGGGGTTTGTTATATCTGCAAATGAATTGAGGATGGATCCAGATAAGGTGGAGGTAATCAAGAATTGGCCATCACCGAGGAACATATTTGAGGTGAGAAGTTTTCACGGTTTGGCTAGTTTCTACCGAAAATTCATTAGGAATTTCAGCGGGATTAGTGCAGCAATGATTGACACAGTAAAGAAAAGACATAAATCTTTTCACTGGACAGCAGAGGCTGAGAGGAGCCTCAATCTGTTCAAGCAGAAGATTACGGAACAACCGGTGTTGGTGTTGCCGGATTTTCAGAAAACATTTCAGGTAAAATGTGATGCAAGCGGGTTTGCCATAGGAGCGTTCTTGAGCTAGGAAGACAGGCCAATTGCATATTTCAGCAAGAAGCTGAATGAGGCAAAAGAGAAATATTCCACATATGATAAAGAATTCTATGCCATCATACAGGCATTGAAGAAATGGAGGCACTATTTGATTCCAAAGGAATTTGTTTTATATAATGATAACCATGCATTACAATTTGTGACCCAACAGGAAAAGTTGAATCAGAGGCATGTTAAATGGGTTGAATACATGCAAAATTTCACTTTTGTGATAAAACATATTTCTGGTACTGCTAACAAAGTTGTTGATGCTTTGAGCAGGAAGTGTTTGTTGTTGCAGGAGTTCAAAGTCCGGACGTTAGGCTTTGATGATCTTAAAAACATGTATGCATATGATTTAGACTTTAAGGAAGCTTATGAAGAAGCTGAGAATCTAGTTCTCAGAGACAGAAGCCAGTGGATAGAGTACGTGATCCAGGAAGGGTTTTTGTTTAAGGGCAATCAGTTGTGTATCCCGAATTGCTCCATGAGGGAGAATCTGTTGAAAGAGAAACACAATGGAGGATTGTCCAAACACTTCGGTCATGATAAGACATTTGAAAAACTGAGCGAGTCATACTTTTGGCCAGGGATGCGGTCAGAGGTCAAGAGGTTTGTAGACAGGTGCAGGACTTTCCAGCATTCAAAAGGAAGAAAGAAGAATGCAGGATTTTATCAGCCATTGCCCATACCAGACAAGCTGTGGGATGAAATTAGCATGGATTTTATATTGGGGTTGCCATGGACCCAAAGAGGTGTTGATTCCATATTTGTGGTAGTGGATAGGTTTTCCAAGATGGCACATTTTATTCCATGCCAGAAAAGCAGTGATGCGACTCACATTGCAAATTTGTTTTTCAAAGAGATCGTTCGACTTCATGGATTGCCAAAAAGCATAGTTTCAGACAGAGACACAAAATTCATAGGGAATTTATGGAGGACATTGTGGAAGAAGATGGGAACTAACTTGGCGTTTAGTTCTACTTATCATCCTCAGACAGATGGGAAAACAGAAGTGGTCAACATAAGTCTGGGAGACTTGTTGAGGAGCTTGGTGACAGAGCACCATAGCAGCTAGGATAGCATATTACCGCAATCAGAGTTCGCATACAATGATTCAGTGAATAGGAGCACAGGAAAAAGTCCATTTCAGATTGTATATGGAATACAGCTGAGAGGAGTTTCTGAATTGAGGGATTCAGAACAAACTACGACTAGCAGCGCTAGTGCAGAAGAATTCGCTAAAGCGATGAAAGAACTTCACACCAGGGTGAAGGAACGACTGTTGAAATCAATCCAGGAGTACAAGTGCAGAGCTGATCAGCATAGAAGACAACTTCAGTTTGAAGTTGGTGATCTAGTCCTGGCACATTTGAGGAAAGAAAGGTTTCCGAGGGGAACATATAATAAATTAAAAATGAAGAAAATTGGGCCATGTAAGGTCTTGAAGAAAATGGGAGAGAATGCTTATGAAATTGAGTTATCGGATGGGATCGAAATATCTTCGACATTTAATGTTTTGGATTTATATCCATATAAAGATAATGAAGTAGGAGCAGAAAGTGATGATCAACCAGAGGTCTAGTGGCAGAAGCAGATGCCAGTTGCAGAGAAGCCACAGATGGAACAGATACTGAATTAACGAGTGGGTAAGAAAACCAGAAGGAAAGAATATTTTGAATATTTGGTCAAGTGGAAGGGTATACCCCTGTATATGTTGCATGTTTGTGTTTTCTGTTAATTCAGTCTGAAATTGTATATTTACAAAATGCAGTTGTTGTTTATGCTTTATATGAGAAGCTTTCTCTAGAGTGTTGTTTGTATATGTGTAATTTCATGCAGTTAAATATGTATGTATGCTTGTGTGTGTATATACGTATTTGAAGAGAAAACTTTATGTGACATAGTTCAGTTAAATATTGAGGTGTTACAATATGTTGTTAGAACTAAGTTAAGTTTCTAAGTAGTGACATTCCCTGGCCTATTGGTGGTTAGGGGTACGTTACAAAAATCTAAAAGTCCAACGATTTATTAGTGGGTTACCTCAAACCTATTGGAACAAGATTGAGTTTGACGAGCCAAATACCTTAGAAGACACTATCCAAAAGGCAAAGTATTTTTATGAACAATTCAGATGTTAGACAAAACCTCGTGAGGACTGGAAGAAGAAGAATAGTTCAGGGTTCAAGAAGAAGGGATTTAAATCCTTAAGATTTAATAACTATATGAAGGATTCAAGGATGAGCCGTCCTACCCGAAGTGTGTATCAGTAGAATTTCCCCTCCTAGAGTGGAAATAAACCTTTTGGATCAGGCCCAGGAAATATTGATAACTCAAAGAGAGAACCCTTGAAATGTTGGGGTTGCAGAGAAGAACATTTTTTGAGGGATTACCCACACAGACAACATAATAGTAGGAGAATTTACAACATCCACGAAGCTACCATAGTCAATGATGTGGCTAGGAGCATGCTGTTGAAAAGTCAACAAGAAACATGTGTCTAATTTACTTTTCCCTTAAATAAATTAGACAATAAATATTAATCTATTATTTCACTCATAACTGAGTGAGTTGGATTTGTAACAGAATTATAAGTGTAGTTAAGTGAGTTAAGATCAGTTGTACTAGTTGTAACTAAACATGCACTAGTGAGAGTTCAATTAATCAGTGAACTCACATGCAACTGAAGATTCTCCATGGTTAACTACATGCATGTCAGTTCCAATAGAGATCTAGTTGAGATAACAGGTGAAAGTGACAGTTGGCTATCAGTTGTGATTTGTTCACACATGCAGTGGATACTCTTATGAGCATGTGTAAATGAGGCAATTTGAAACAATTCATTCATTGTGAGAATTCGAATCGCAAATATTGTGCAGAGGAGGCAGGCTGTCTGGACACAAAAAATGGCACATGTATTTTTTGATTTGTGTATGACAGTGTGAGATGATTGTATTGTACTAAGAGCTCTTGGATTAGAGTTTTGTATGATATTATTTCTGATGCAGGAGCATCTCCCGAAACAAGCGAGCCAGCACAAAAGACGAAGGATAACTGGGCACACGCCAGCGCCAATTTTTAAAATTTTCCCTTGAAGTTGATGCGCTAAACATAAATGAGATCATTTAATTAAGGCGCCTTCGTAAAATGTAATCATACCTTGAGCCATACACTCTTGTCTGAGATAGATAGAGGCATTTATAGTAGTAGATGCAGGTAGATAGAATTGAATTCTTAGATTAGACAGTTTTAGAGCGCAGGAGGGAAAACGGATATAGACACCCTCATTTCACATTGTAACATTAGCCAGAATAATTCAGAGTAGGAATAGCATAGGAGAATAGCAGAGGCTTGTAGAAGACATCCATGTACATATTTGGAATTAATAGGAGGAATTGATTCAGACTCATGGTTTTGTGTTCTCTCTGTATGTGTGTTGATAATATGCTCATGAAAGTTTGTTTTCTGTTATGTATTGTTTTGAGATGCTGTGCATATGATTTCATGGTTTAAACAAAATTCTGAAAGGAAGAGTGAATGAGTTTCAATTGTTTCTCTACTTGAGCAAGGATTCCTGCAAGGAGTGCAGTTGAAGTCGTCCGCAAGGAGTGCGTTGACAGAAGGCTCAAAGAGTTAACTCTTGTTCTCATACAACCAGGGGTGAGATTGGGTTATACGAGACATGCAAGGAGTGTGCAGGCCAAACTAAGTCTCAGAGTTGCGATTCTGAGTAGAGTATTCAAGGACTGCTGCTGCGGAGGTGCGCAGAGTCAAAAGACTTTAACACTGATGTTATCACTAAAATTTCATCTGCACATGGCGACAAGAACTCGGCATCATCAAAACAACAATGAAGTCATTCATGGCACTGAATTAGTTCCACAGCATTCTAGAAGGGTCAAAAACTATACAAACTAACCAAAATTAAAGGGCGCTTTACAGCAGTGTGGCGCGCGCGCGCATGCACAGGACAAAAACGTGTTATGCACGCATGCGCGCCCGACGCGCGTCTGTCCACACAAAAACCCGCGCATCTGCTAATACAGCACATTAATTGAATAGGTCGGCTTCCCAACCACCTACGGACCGGCTCCCAAGTTGATTTGACTCTTAAATCAGAGTCGGCTCTGCAAAATCGGTGAGTTAATGACCTAAGTAAACCCTAAACGGGTCCCTGTTCACACTTGAAGAAGGTTACGTGACCGCTTGAAGAAATGCTATAAAAGGCCATGAGGATACACTATTTTGGCAAGGAATTCTAAGCACTATTATGTTGTTCAGATGGTTCAAGGCTCCTCCTTTGACATCAAATCCATCAGCTGCATCACCCAGAGTTCTTTCACTGCTGTGTGCAGTTCATTTCATTTGTAAGAAAAGCATTGTGTTGAGGGCCCCAAAGAGCCTTCCGCTGGAGGGAGAAGGAACCCCTGGTCTCTTTCTTCAGCGTGCTCTGGTTTCATTAATACACCAGCCTGAAACCATTGGTGACCCCTTGTGTCTTATGTTTGATGTTTTTGTTTATTTTCGCAGTGTTATTTGCTTTCATTTGATAGTTAGATTGTAGTTAGTTTTGTTTTCTTTAACCCTCTTTGATCCACAACTGTTCTGCCCTGCCAGACCCAACAGGGTATGCAAGCGCTCTCCATTTGTTCACCTGGTGACCATTTGAATGCGAACAGACTGGTGACTCCACTGGGGAGTTAGGTATCAAATCCTCCCTCAATTGGGTTTAATTCGCTTTCCTTTTTGTTTTATTAACTTGCAGGGACACAAACCGGCCTCCGCCGACCTCCGAGCCAGTCGATTCACAAGAGAATCGAGAGAAATTCATCTAGAGTTTCTTTCTCAGTAATTTATCACAAGCGTGCGGGTATTCCACCCCACAGACGCGCACATGCGCTGGAATTAACATCTCTTTTCCGCGCGCACGCGCCTCTGTCTACAATGACAGTCGCGCATTGGAACTAAAATTTCCATTGTAAGGTTTTGATGTGGGGAAAGTCAGTTTCCTTCTCAAGAATGATGTCATGCATGCTCTAAATACTGCACCACTTAGACCCCTCAACTTATAAAGGGGATAGTCAA
>JZKD02S1673143.1:83989-100124 GCA_000966675.3 Picea glauca | reverse complement strand
GGTATGCAAATGCAGTTGATAGAACACACAATGGTAACGTCCTTCGATGTAAGTTTAACGAGCCCAGAGAAGGGAAGCTCGGTAATTTTTCATATTTAGAGAGTCTGAAAAAGCATAAAAGGAGACTCCAGTGGGGTACCTTTTTCGAAAATAGTCTAGTCGGTTCGAAAAATGGATAAACTAGCACCGATTAGACGTCAATTCAAAACCATTTTAACGAGTGTGAAAAGGACAAGATCACTCGGCTATTTTTTCACTTTTAAGGAGTCTGAAAAAAGCTTAACTATGGAATCCGTCAGGAATGTTCTTCTGGACCATTTTAACGAGTGTGAAAGAATAAGGTCACTTGGTGATCTTTTCAATTTTAGGGAGTCTGAAAAGAGCTTAACTATGGACTCCATGGGGGTTTCTTTTTCGTAAATTTAGTCCCTCAGGCCCGAAAAAGGAATAAAATTATACCTAAGGATACTCTTCTAAAGAATAGGAATTCAATAGAGTATTCCTTTGTTCGTATAGTTGACCATCCGAACCGAAAAAGGGGTAAACTACCGTCGAACAGAGGTGACTTCAAATTTCAGTTTAACGAGCGTGAAAGGTCACGAGATCGCTCGACAATCTTTTCATGTTTAGAGGGTCTGAAAAGGGATTAAAAGGAGACCCATTATGTTTTGGGAGTCCAGAGGGTAAGACAAAGAGTGAAAAAGACCCATGAAAATGAGGCTCAAAATCATATTCAGGAAATACTATATGGACTCCCGAGCCTATAGTGTTGTTAGAAACGGCATGGACACCATAATGCAACCAGGACCTACCTAGGGCATCCATGTTTTGGTAAGATCTACCACCAAGTCGCGACACTTCTAGAGTAGATATGACAGTTCCGTGTCACCACCGGATGGGATCGATCCTATTGTAGAAGAAAAAGGCAATGAGATGCAAAAGTTGGGGTGATAGCCTAACCTATATGCTCAAGTTGATTTTTGAAAAAATAATTTTTTTTATGGACCTTCAATATTTTTTCAAAACTCAAAAAAAAATGTCCCAATACCTGACCAAATCCCTCCCATATAACTCCTGGATCACTCAAAATGGTTTTTGGTATAAAGAAATTGATAAGGGGGCCCAAAAAAGTGACAAAAAGAGGCCAAAAAGCCTATAAATAGAAGCTGGCAGCTCATTATTACCATTGTTGATTTGGAAATTGACTCTAGAGCCAAAAGACCCCCCTTTGCCAAAGATCAATTATTCCGGGAGCTACAGTGGATGAAACGGACTTCTGCTTAGACCAAGTAAGTACAAACTCCCTTATCTAGCTATTCAATACTTCCTTTTTAGCATTTAGTTGATTTTGTGGGTGGGCGTTGACCTCAAAAGGGTTAGCCCTAGGTACACGCATGCAGAGTAAAGTCAACACACGTGTAAACGTGACTGTCGCCTCTACAAGCCGCGTGTACCCCCTTATATTGATGAAAAAGTAAATGAAAACATGTATTAACCCTCCTTTACCTTGTTGTGTTGGCAGGATGTATGTCCAGTGGAGGGAAAGGGGGCACGAGGCCGCCAATGAGTTAGTGGCTGCAGATATGAATGTTGTGGCCATGTTGATGTAGTGCGGTTTGCTGAAATTCTTTTTATGTCCATTCATGCGCATGCAATCAAGGCTACTGAATGCCTTGGTTGATTACTGGCACCCTAATGTAGAGGCGTTCATGCTAGAGGGGCAATCCTTGGTGCCCACCACCGAGGATATTTACTTTCTGACTAGCCTCTCAAGGAGAGGGGAACCAGTCAACTTTTAGACTTTTCCTACAGGGCCGAGAAAGGCCTCGGAGATGATAGATGAGTACTGTGAGGCTGGAACTGATCATAGAGGTTCCTCGGTACTTGCTAGCAGGATTACCAGCCTTGCACTACAGACCGTCATGTTTCTTATTGGGCAGATTATCGGCTCAGCAGCCGTGCATCAGGCTTTGCATGCACAGATGAACTATGTTATCCAGTGCATGAATGCACAAATTTTTGATTGGAGTACCACACTACTGGAATGTATGAAGAGGCAATTGACAGATTGTCGACAACGGACACATAGGAACTTCGGGTTTGGGACCATCCTATGTTCGTTATTTTTCGAGAGAGTTCCATGCTTCAGTCCTCGACTGACAGTATGAGGACATCTGACCACTTTCCCCGCAGTATGCAGATGGGCAGTGTTACTTCCGCGACAGGGTAGTGGAAGGACCGTGGAGTCCTTCAACGATGAATTTTTTTCTTGGCTGTCATGATAGATTCTTGCTATAGAGGAATACCCATATGTAGGGATCGACTTCTCTAGAGATCCAGAGATACCAGTGCCTCTTGGTGAGGAGCGAGGGGATATGGGTAAGTCTCCACCTGTACATTTTTTTTTTTTGCATATGTAATTTTTATGTCTTTTTGATATATATCATTTTTGTATGCCAGAGTATTTGATGGGTGAACGTTTGTTGCATGCAGATGTGGGACCCGTGCGACCTGCCGATTATGCATGGAACAGGTGTCGCCCCCTACCAGAAGCCACAACTACCGCCGTTGGAGGAGCAGCAGTAGCAGGGAACCTCCCTGCAGGAGAGGCCGAGAGGGTCCTGAGGTGAATTGAGCAGAACTTCACTGCGCTCACTCGCACAGTCCCGATGGCAGAGATAGAGGACCTACCGCCGTCCATGCAGACTCATGTTGTGGGGGGCCCTTGGACATGGGTCCGATTGTTTAGGCATTTATCCCATGCAGTAGATGATTACAACAGGGCCCATAGGCCCTGAACAGACTCTAGACTTTTTATGTGCCACGAGAACCGATATGTATATATTTTTTGAGGGCATAAGCCCGGTGACTCGTTATTGTTCCCACTTTTGAGGCACTTGCACCCATCTATGTACTCTGAGGATTTTATGATGTTTATATATGGTTTTTATCTCTTTTTTGTGTCTTATGGATTATGTGTGAAAAAATGTATTTACATGTTTATGTCCATGATCTTTTTACATGTGGGCAAGATGCAAATCTAAAATGTGATTAGCTAGAGTATCTGTGATTTGATTTAAACTCCTAGGAACATGAAAATATGTAATATAATCAAAGTTGTGTTCCAAGAGACGTACCCTAAGGAATCTTTGGTGTAAAGTTGGGTCATGAACCTGGTATATTCTATTTAGCTGTGACACAACCAATTAAGTATCTAGAAAGACCCAGAGATGAGAGATACCCAATGACAAAGCATCACGAAGCAACTCAATAACTGCACTATACTCAGCAACATTATTTGTGGTGTCACCTAAGCATATAGCTCCGGAAGATAACAATTGACCCTGTGGTGTAAAGATTACGCAAGCTGTGGAGGCAAGCCTCCGCGTGTGTCGACTAGCACCGTCCGCATACCCAACGAACACCTTGGACTCACTTGACATATGCCATATTGACGAAAGATAACATCAATGACACGTCCATAACACATTTTTAAAAGAAATGTAAAAAGTAATAGTACAAAGACTATACATATGTTACAAAAAGTTACCCACAATGACCTTTCTATGAGTAATACTTCTTGAGGTAGAGCCCATTTCTAGGCTCCGCCAAAGAATTCCCTTCAAAATCAACCAAACAATAAGTGCCCTTTTTTAATACCTCTTTGATAATGAAGGGTCCAAACCACATGGGTTTAAAATTTCCTACCCCCAGGGGGTCCTTATCTTGGTCATAGACCAGGACAAGGTCGCCCTCAGAAAAAATCTGAGGATGAACGGACCTATCATATTGACACTTGACCTTATGTTTATGAGCCTCATTGGCCAGGGCCGCATCACAACACTGCTCATCAAGCTGCTCAAGGTGAACTAACCGCTCTTCTAGTGGAGAAGTGTCTGGCAATAACTGTATTGCCAATTTCAGAGATGGGATTTGACATTCGATGGGCAAGACTACCTCCAGCCTGTAAACGAGTTGGAAAGGTGAGAAACCGGTTGCAGTCTTAACAGATGTTCAGTAAGCCCATAATGCCAAGTATAACATCAAATGCCAATTTGACTGGGCTGAGTTGATAGTTCGCTGTAGAATAGTCTTAAGAGTTTTGTTTACAGCTTCCACTTGCCCATTGGCTTGGGGGTAGTAAGGTGATGAATGTTCTTGCCGTAACCCAAGATTTGATGTTAATTCAGACATCATTTGGTTCTGAAAGTGACTGCCATGGTCAATGACGATCTCTCTTGGGACGCTGAACCATGCTATAATCTAGTTGAATAAGAAGAGAGCTGCAATCTCTCCATCATATTTAAACGTTGGCATAGCTTCGACTCACTTAGTGAAGTAGTCAACAGCTACGATGATATAGCGATGCCCCCTTGCTGATGGGGGGTTGCATGTAGTGTAATCAATCCCCCACTTAATGAAGGGACCAACTGTGATGACAGCAAACATGGGAGCTGGATGTGCCCTCATCTTCTGTGAGAAGATTTGGCATGGATGGCACTTCTTGACTGACTCGATACAATCTTTGATAAGTGTGGGACAGAAGTAACCTGCTCATAAAATATTTTGGGTTGTTGCCAACCCAGATAAGTGAGCACCACAAGCTCCTATATGAAAATCGTTGAGCACTATGACGACCTCCTCATGAGTGAGACATCGATGCAAGATGCAGTCTACATCTCTCCGATACAATGTATCATTGAGTATGAGATAATTCTTAGCCTGATGGCGTATCCGTCGATGCTTGTCACGAGAAGCAGAGGTGGGGCACTTCAAAGTCTAGAGATAGATCAGTATATCTCCATACCAGGAGTCTGAAGATTCAATCAAAAACATATCCCCCCGGATAGGCGATTCCTCAGGCACAACGTCACCTGACTCAACCGGAAGCTCCGAAATAAGTTCTTCGAAGACCAATGAATTCTTGGACTTTGTTGAAACGAAGTCTAAGTCAAATTCTTGGAGGATGACCATCCATCTACTGATTTTTCCGCCGATAACTCATCGTGTCAACATGTACTAGAACAGATTCACGATAGCAATGACGGTGGTCTTACGAAATAGAACATAGTGACGGAACCATTGAACAGCATGAGTTGTTTCCAACGCAAGTTTTTCGAGATGGGAATAATTAAGTTCCGATCCTATGAGGCCTCGACTCAGGTAATAGATCATGTATACTAAAAATGAATCATCTTCCTGAACTAAAACCATGCCTATGGTTGACTCTGTGGCAGCCAGATATAATAAGAAGCCTTTTTTATAATTAGGTGGTCGTAGCAGAGGTGTGATGGTGAGGGAATGTTTTAATGCGTTGAAAGAGCATTGAGTGGCTTCATCCCAGAAAAAGGGAACATCTTTCTTCAGTAAACGCATAAAGCCTTTGGTGATTTCGGCATAGTTGGCGATGAAGCGTCGTAAGAAGTTTGCCTTGCCTTGAAGACTTTGGATTTGTAAGATTGTGCATGGGGGGGGCAACTGGATTATTGCCTCCACCTTGAGAGGATCCACCATGATCCCTGTTGTTGAGACGATGAAACCTAACAAATGTCCTGATGTGACACAAAAGTTGTACTTGTTGGGATTCAATCGAATCTTGAAGTAGCGACAACGTTCAAAGATTAGTCTGAGGTGTGTAGGATGATCCTTTCTCTTGCAAGAGCGTGATGCTAAATCATCTAAATAGGCCTCGACTATATGTTTGAGGTCATGAAACGCAAAATACATGGCCCGTTGGAATGTAGCTCCAGCATTTTTAAGGTCAAAAGGCATCTTACAATAGGTGAATGTACCCCACGGACAAATGAATGTCATTTTGTGTTGGTCTTCATGTTTGATTTGGATTTGATTATATCCTGAAAAACCATCCATGAAAAAAAAGGCTTCACAACCGGCACATTCATCAATGATCTGCTCAATGAATGGGGTTGGAAAGTTATCTTTTGGACATGCCTTGTTCAAATCATGGAAATTGGTACACACACGAATCGTGCCTTGTTTTTTATTGACTGCCATGGGGTTTGACACCCATTGAGTCAAATGAATAGGATAAATGAAACCTGCCTTGAGCAATTTCCCAACCTCAAGCTTAATGGTTGTTGCCTTCTTAGGATTGACTGGATGAAGTTTTTGTCGAGCAGGCTTCGCATCAGGATACATTGTGATTTCGTGTTCAACTATTTTTGGGTCGATACCTAGCATTTCCTAATAAGACCAGGAAAAAACGTCGCGGAATTCTTTGAAAATATCCGTGTAAATTTGAATCTCTTCAGGGGAGAAATCTGCTCCAACGAAGACATTCTCCACGATGCCAGGGTTTCAGAAGATATTGATAGGTACAGTTTTGGCAATAGTCACCATATTGCCCTCATCATAAATTTCCTTTGTAGCTAAGAGATTAATAGGACATGGCTGAGCTCCCGTCATGGTGATAGTGAATTCTCCTGCCTCGATTTGGCTTAACTCTGGGAGGAAATATGATCTGTGATGAAGATCCTCCCAAGGTTTGTCCGGACTAGTCATTGCTTCGATTAGTACTTCGTCAAAAGGCAAGACTAAGTCTAACGAATCGATGTTGGCGAGAGAACCTTGAGCCCAAATAGGCTCTAGAAGTGGATCCAACTTTTGTGCAGGAGTCGGATCAGAGTTAGTTGAATCTTGTTGGACTAAAGAGTACACTACTTCAGCGGCCGACAAGGGCATGGACATGTTGGAGTGCCCTGTCTCATCCATCGAGGTTGATGGCGAAGGAAGAATCCACAGATCCTCAAAGTAAGTCATGAGGAATGACGAGACTTGAAAATTCTCAACCTTATGGTGATTCGATATAAACTTGACATCGTCATGAGGAGGTGGGTAATCGAAGGTACCCATCAAGGATGGGCACAAACCAACTCCTATGTTAACGACACCGGGTTGAGTATTATCAATCATGGGGACCGTGGATGCCCCCAAAGTTGCGTCAGGTCTAGAGAAGGACAATTGATCAATGGTCACTATCTGACCCTCATGTGTAAACAATAAGACTCGGAAAACTGTAGCAACCACAGCTTGCATAGCGTAAGTCCAACTCCGACCTAACAAGAGGTTATAGTTGAGGGGGGCATTGACTACCTCGACTTTGACACACACGGTCTTCCCTCCTAACTGTACAGGGAAAGAAGGAATGATGCCGTGTGGTCGAAAAGAACGACCGTCGAACACAGTGAGGAGAGTAGGTGATGGAGACAAAGCGGGCTGACCAATGGCTTTCCAACATGATAATGGCATAACGCAAGTCGAAGCGCCCTTGTCAACCACCGTGCAGAAGATATTCCATGTAAAAGTTTTCATGGGATGAGCCACTACTATTTGAAACGCGACATGGTAAGGCAGACGAGGTTTTAAATCGGTCGTATCTAACATGATGGTACCTGGGTTACAAGTCTCGGTAGAGTCTAAAGCAGTCAACAAGGATTTTCTTTGAGCAGGGCAGATTTGGAGGACTTCCAAAGTGGACATCGCACAAGGGGTTTGTGATAAATCCTCTACCACAAAGTAATTCTGGGTGGCCCTTGCATTTGGGTTATGAGAAGCTTTCTTAAACACACCCTTTGGAATGCGTGTCATTGTTTCGCCCAACGTATTCTAGATCTGTAAAGGAAGAGATGGGATCTCAGCTTCTTTACCCTTCTCAGAGGCACTTGGTTTACTATAGTCATGCTCTCTAGTCGTTATTAAAGTCTCACCCCTAACCATATATACGTTTGCGGATGAGGAATTATTTGGAGGAGGGCAGGTTTCTTGGCTACCCCCTTCGGCACTTGTAGAGGCTTGAGTTAAATTTTGCCCATGCTGAAAGAGATTAGTCAACACAACTTGTTGTTGTTGTGTGACAAACTTTTGGGCCTCTGTAAGTCGAGGACATAGATGGGTCAGGTGGTCTTCCGCACACAAGTTGCACAGATACCTCGCCTTCCATTTTTCCGTGGTGCCCTCGCCAGCATTATCGGTGGGTTTTTTCTCCCCCTTACCCTTCTTGCATTGTGTTTTCTTTCCTTCAAGCTGTTGGGTGGCCGTTGGGTTAGCTGACTGCACGGAGTGTACTTCCGACATTTGGGTAGGAGGAGCAGCCAAAGCAGTAGTCTGGCTGGCCGCTGAGTGTTGTATAGATAACTGTTGCAATTGTTTTGTCAATTGCTCAGCGGGCTTGGTTTGGGCTGAACCAGCAATACCATTGGCATGTGGTCCAGCTCTCTACCTGATTTTATCCAGTATCGATCATGGTGCATCCGGCAGGATGTTGTATAATAAACCAGACTGAGAATAGATGAGCTCAAACTGTTGAGCCCTCATGATGGCATCTTCTTCAGAGAAAAATCCAGTAAGTTGTGATGTCTTTGGATAATTGTGGGACCAAAGACTTAAGGAACCACTCAAGCAGGAATGCTGGTGGGATTGGTGCTTTAATTAGACTCTTTCGGCGTCTCCACTCTCGGATATGATAAGAGATATGGTCTGTTGTTGTCTGTTCGAAATTGGCGAGCAACTCTGTGCCAGCGTCGTATCTTATAGGTAACTGGAAATGGTTAAGGAAGGCCATCGCCAGTTTGCCAAAGGAAGAGTATCTTGAGTGATCGAGCTCAATATACCATTTCATGGCACTCCCTATAAGAGTGCATTGAAACAATCGCAATTGAACGGAGTCATCTTTCAATGAGTTAAATGAACACCAAAGATGGAAAGTAGTCACGTGATCACCTGGATCTTCGTTAGGCTTGGCCTCAAACTTTGGAATGTCCGAGGGAAACTTCGTTGGCATAGGAGGCCAACGTGGATCGTGAGAAATAGTATCATTTAACAACCTTGTCAAATCTAGCAAGTGTAACGTCACCGGGAATGGTAGTTTGGGTTGTTGCTGATAGCCTGGGAAAAAGGGTCCTGGGGTTTGACTGGCACCAGGTTGCCAGGAAAAGTTTGGCTACTGGCCTGGGTTCTAGTAGAAACCATGGCCCTGACCAGCATAAGGATTTTACATCTGTGGGGACATCATTGGAAGATTCCCCATACAGGACATCGGATGTTGGGCATGCATCGTGTTTGAAGGACTTTGGGAAGGATTACCCCACACTGGTCCTGATGGGATAGGCATAGAAGTCTGTCCATGGTTCCATTGACTGTGGAAAGAATTACCCCAGAACGGAATTCTAGAGGAGGGAACGGATCCTTGTCCTGAGTTCCAAGGTCCTGCCATATGTGCCCCCGGCGCAGGAATAGTACCCTACGCCGGAGTAGACTGTCAAAAAATGGGAGTGCCCCTAGATGGGAAAGCGGTGGATGCGAAAGTGTTGTTACCAAACGTCCCATTCCAAACAAACAGTGATGAACCTACTGGCATAGTTTGTGCAGGTGTTCCTTGACTCCCAACTCCAAATAAACTAGTGTGTGCAGGTTGCCCGGCGGACTGCTGATGCAGACCACCAAGCGAAGGGGATGAAGGAGAGATATGACCTCCAGCGTAAGGAAAAGAATTAAAAGGGACGGAAGTGCCCCTGAGTTGACCTTGCAGAGGATAATTAGAGCTCTCTACCCCCAGACCCAAATTCTGTAAAGTGGAGTGAGTGAGTGCAGGACTTGTACCCGAACTAGGCATACCGTATGAAAACGAAGGGCCTATCGCACTAGGTGTGAAGGGATTTGTGGTCGCCACAATAGATGGGATCGGTCCACTGTGGGACATAGTTGTGGCTGAGACCATGGTGGTATAGACTGATGATGACAAGTTAGGAGATGCTTCTCTTGTGGTAGCAACGGTGGTGGGAATGGAAGAATTCCCAGAGGAAGTAACAGCATTTGTTTCCATAGCTGTGTGAGGCACTGACAGGTGTTCATAAAATTGAATTGGTACACTGACTGATGGCCAAGTATCATTGGTTGGGGTTTCAATCGAGCCAATATTGGCGGTTGATTCCTCTAGGAGTTGTTCGGGCACAATGGTTTGTAACCCGGTTGCTTCGAAAGACCCTTGTTGGTCTAGCTTTTGCCTTAATGGTGGCGGGGGTGGCTCCAGTATAACCGGTGGCAGGCCTAGAAGCCTTCGTGACCGGTGGAGCTCGGGATCCTCCACTATGTGAGAATATCCAAGACACGCTAAAGTATTCTACACGTTCAAACAGTAACACACACTAAAAAAGAAGCCCCTAATAGATAAGACAAACAAACACTAAACTAGTTGAAAGAACAGTTACAACAACCAACACTAGAGAAACTTACCGGTGCAAGTGCAACTCGAACATGGAAGCACCCTCCAGGTATACTCTGCAAAGTGTGGCCTGATCTCTATCCTAGGTACCACGGTATACCCCTGCAGTCACCTGTGTATTCCCCTAAAAAGATTGGCAACTAGTTTTCCAACATGTGAACAGTCACCAGGTGGGTACAGTCGATAGTCGGGTAGACCACAATGAGAAGGGTATCAAGCCCGAAACCTGTCAAGGGTATCGAGATAAAATGGTCCAGAAGACAACTGAGGACCTCAAACGGTTTCGAGACCCATGAAGCCTAGTGGAAAATGCAAATGACGGAATCCCAAAACAAATCCTCAATATGTGTTCTCCACTACGCTTGGTCCGACTTTGGAGGGGTTATCTCCACTACCTTTCCTCAGGCGACCTCGTGTTTATCCCCTGTGTTAGAGGGGGGTCCCAGATAACTTCCATGAAACTGGACTTCTACACTCCCTATCACAGACTCTAATGTTTGGTTTTGAGTGGCCTTGGAGAGTTTCCTCTCCAACCTAATCCAAGGCCCTAGTCCTGAACTAGTGTATGAACCCTACAAAAAAAAAGTCTAATAGTTTTTAAATTAGCGTTTCTTTTATTGGATTTTTATGTCACGGGGTATGAAGGTGAAACTGATGATGTGTAAAGACTCAAAGCAAAAAACGAATGAAAAAATATGGAAACAAAAGACTTTTACTAAATGCAAAAATCAACAACTTTTCACCAAGAAAGACTTCTTTTTCTTTTCAATTTTTCTAAGATTTCATGCAACAAACATAAAGGAATTTCGCTCGACTACGAGCTACTTATGCTCTAAATGCACTGCAAAAACTTATGAACAAAAGACTTCTTCCTAGCTATTGATGCAGAAACACAATCTTCAAACAAAGAAGAAAATGAAAAGATTTTTTTTTCTCTTTTTTTTATTTACGTGCTAATCAAACAACAAAGGGAAAATACTTGTTAGCACTTGGTAAATTTCCTAGAGGTTGAAAAAGAAGAAATCTACAAAGGTAACTTTATCCAACCGCTTTTAAAGCTGGGATCTAGCCCTTCCAGCTTAAGAGAGGGATCTATCTATATGATTTAGTTTTGTTTTTAATTCAGATATTAGGCTAGGTAAAGAAACTGTAGGTTTTGAGGTCAAAGAGTTTTTAAATTGATTGAGACAGTCTACACATCCATTGGGCTATGGGGTCTGTGTTTAATTACATATGAGATACAACCAGAAACGCCAAAAGAAGACTTTCACAGGGCGAGATAATATACTCACTGGATCTTTTAGTAATTTAAATGATGGATAGAAGAAAAGATAAGAAAGATAACTTCAACTAACAAGAAGTTAAGAATTTCTTAATCGAAGATATCAGAGGATAAACATTAAAATCTTTAGAATCGGAAACAGGGTATCAAAGATAAATCTTGCAACATTACGTTACTCTTAAAGATTAGTTCCAGAAAACAAAATGATTACAGAGAAAGAAAAACATTCAACTTAGAAAATTAACATCACCAGTGAACACACGTAAGAATCCTGTAAAAGTGCCTCCTCTTTATTAATGGCAGATCTCTTCAAAAATAGTACAGTTTGATAGAGATAGGGTGTGCGAATCAACAACCATCAATACTTCAAAAAGTGAAGTATTTATAATTCCAAATTACAAACGTTCCTATCATAACTGATCAGGACGTGCTTATTCTATTTTTAGTCTAACTACTTTAACTGATCAAACCTGCTTGATGACTCGGTACAACTGCATGCGGAAATTCTGGGGTAGGCCATTGGCGAAGTTCCTGCGCAACCTCTTCTGACTGGATAGGTGACTGGATTGGAACAGCTCATCTGTTAATCTAGTAGATCACAAAGTTCTTCCCATCTGAGATGACTTGGCACTGTGACTTTGAGTAGTCTCCGATACACTTCATCCATGTCTATATACTTAGCGAATGTGGGCTTAATGAGGAATATGTATCGAATATCGTGTTGGATACTAATGTCCAACTACAGGGAATCCATGAATGCTTTGCCAGTGATGCTCCCTTGTATGCCTGCAAACTTCGAACTGTCCTTAGACACTTCATCCAGTCTCTTCTTGTAATCCGGGAGTGTCATTAGTTTGTCATTAATGACCTTCAGACTAGGTAGGCCTTTCTTTTGGAGAGCATCAATCTTATTGAAGAACTTCTGTACTCCTTGGTCCATGACCTGAACCTTTTCTTCAAGATGAAGCATTAGACTTCTCTTGGTTAAAACCCTTTTTACTTCAAGTATAGTCTCTATTCTGTCCTCAATCTTCAGTTCTTCTAGTTCTTCTCTGGTCTTGGAATTCAAGAATCTGATGATCGCATTTGCTTGTGTTGGCATGTCCCCCAATTCCACTCTGATTTTCTCAACAGCCTGTTTGCTCCTCTGTAGCAACTCATTCTGTTCAAACATGATTTGAATCATGGGCCAGATCTCATTTATGGACTTGGTGATGTCTATCCATACATTCTCTTTGACCTCAGCCAAAGTCTTCCCTGCCATTGTTTTCTTTTGGAGTTGTTGTAACTCTTTCCTGAGATGCTCAGTTACCTACTTTTCTTTGGATAGGCTTGTCTGGAAGGAAGTTTTGAGCTCTTGGAGGTTCTCAAATTCTTTCTTAAGTCTACTGATTTCTGTCTCTTGCAGGTTCATATTCTCCATGGATTTGGCAAGGTCTGTTGTCCCTTCTGGTAGTGACCCTAGTGTTGCAGATGGGATTGTTTTCACTGCTACTGTGCTGGCTCCTGAGATAGGAATGGCACTCAATGGAATGACTTCCATTGGTTTCATCTGCTCTTTCTCCTTTAGTAATCTCTCCATCTTAGCCTCCATCTCTTTGAGTTGAGCATTCTGCTCCATGAGCAGCTTTAGCATTTCGTCTTTCTCAGCTTCCTTCTCTGCTATCTCCTTCAACTATGAGTCTTCTGTAGGTGGGAGTTTTAGTTGTTTCCTCAAAGAGGCAATGTATGCATTTTTCTTCTTTATCATCTCTTCTATCGCTTTGATGTTCGCAGGATCATAGCCGATCTTGAGGACCAGCTCCTCCAACGTCTTGATTCTGTTGTCTTTTGCGAAGATGATATTTTCTCCAGCTTGAGTTGTGTCTGAGCATTGTTCAATGATACCTGAAATTTTGTTGCAGAAGCTGAAGCATGTGCTAGTGTGTGAAAAACCATCTCCCCTGTTTGTTTGTGCAGATCCATCTGATTTGTTGGATGCACGTCCTTCGCCTGAAATTCGAAGGTGGCCCTCTTGTAGTCTGAGATTACCTTGGGATCCGGTACCTGAGCTTGAAGGTAGGCCATGTGCATCCTACCCTTTTCTGTTTCAAATGCCGATAGTAGTCTGTGCTGAGCAGTGGATGACTGCTTTTGAAAATGGGCATACGTACTGCTGGTGAGGGTCTGGTTCTTTTTCTTGATCAACTCGTACTTCTCAAAAATGCCCAACTTGGGCCCATTCTTGCCTTTCTGAGTGTCTACTGGGGAATCTGAGGATTTCTTTAGCACTACTGGGGTGATGCCCTGATAAAGGATCAAACCAAAGGGTGGAATGACCGGCTTGATCACTATGGTAGTTACTGTGGTAGGCGGGACTTCTTGTTCTACTATCGTGCCAGGCATTGACACTGTCTTTGGCCTCTTGGTGTGCATCTGGAACTCTTCTGATGACACCTCTGTTACAGGTGGAGATGAATCTTGTCGAGGCCTTTTTTCCTTAGGGACCTGAGGTGTGGTAGTGGGTGGCACACTCATCGAGGGAACCTGATGTTCCACTTCAACTTGTTGTTCCATTTCGACTAAGGTGTCAGGCACCCATACTGTCTGATTTGCAAACTTTTCGATCTCGAGCTTGGATTCATGCACATACGGGATATTCTTATTTCTCACTCGCATTTCTGAAATGATCCCGCATGGATCATAGTGCCATGGGAAGCTTAAGAAAAACTTCATCTCTCTCAGCATCCGGTCCGCTTCTTCTCCAGCACCATGACTGTTGCAGATAAAAGAACCTATCTTCCCCTTGAAGCGCAGCTGTTGTTTTTTCTTCAATGAGATGAAATGAATGTCGTTTGAATTCATAATTTGTCTAATATACTCTAATGCAAAGATTCTTACCGGAACGTACTTTGGCATCTTGTAGGGTGCCAGTTCGCACCCAAAAACTCTGATTTCGGTGTGGTTCTGATACAAGTACTAGTCTCCTATCTTTGCATTGTTCGAGAGATGTAGAATTCTCTGGACCTCATCATTTATTCATGGCTCAGGCCTGCCACTCAGCATGCTTACCACCGGGTGATAGAAAAGATCAATGAAAACCTTGAAGCTATACTTTGTGGAGTTATGCTTCAGAAGAGAAGTCCATACTGTGACTGGTTGGGGCCTTTCGTCTGCGTCCATGTTCTGCATGGAGAAACTGAATTTATCTGCTTGAAAGTAAACGAACAGGTACGCCAGTATAGAAGAATATATGAACATGCCCTCTGTGCCAAAATTCACGAACTGTTCGTGAATATTATTGGCCAAGAAGGTGTTGTAGTCGAACTGCGTGGTGGGCTTTTCATCGTTTGAGAAAATGGATAGAAAACCCAGGATGGGCTCATCTACCCATTGGTCGAAATAGTAACCTAGCAGGGCACAAAGGGAGGAAATGATTTGGTTTCCCTTGGTGGAGAACATGGATGACGGGTAAGGGGGATTTGTGGAAGGAAATTGAGCGGAAGTGGGGAGGAAAAGCTCAAATATCTGAGATCTCTGGGGAAAGGTCATTTTCTGATATAACTCAGTGAGGATTTCTAAATTTAAGGGGGACACAGATTCAGCATGGGAAATTTGCATCATCTGGTCTATATCTTCGGGAGTGATGAAAAACAGGGTGTCTCCGGATGAGGATATGATGGCTCGTTGTTCGGGAATATAGTGGGCTTGTCATTTCAGCATGAATTCGGGAAAGTGATGTATCTGGGAGAAAAGGTACAGGGGAAAATTGGACTCCCAGAGTCCAATTTCATCGCTCTGGTCCAAGAACACCTCTCGGAGCCATGACTGGAGGTCTGAAAATTCGAAGTCGCAAATGGTATCTGCGATCAATCTATCTTTATCAACCAACGGGATTTTGTCTAGGTCGACAGGAGGAGGAAGAAAATGATTCTCTTCTCCTTCCGCTGGTCTTGGCTTTGGTGCCATATCTGCAACAATACCTGCAATAAACAATATGTTAGTGGGGTCTACTGACTGTAGAGGAAGGCGACGGGAAAGAAATGGAGGAATAAGAGGTAAGTTATCTGGCGCGATGGATGAATACCGAATGAAAGGTGAATAACGGTAGTTTTATTCAAAACTGGGGTCGGTTGGACGTGGGAGACAGGTCAGCAGGATAACGGGTATGTTATCCTGTAATAAATGGACAACGGGCCACTTGGGATGAGGTGGCAGGTGATGGTGACCAAAGCATACGGATGGGTGACGTGGAGGCTGGTGATTGGAAGTAAAAGTCGTAAAAAGGGGTTGTTCATGAGTGAAGAGGATTAGGTACTGACAATAAGCACTGACAGGAGTTATGTGATGAGACACACTCGGGAGCAAGTGGAACAAGTGGGAGATGATGTCCATGAGTGACGAGGGTTGTCATATGGAAGATGGGGATAGGACTTCTGGACCAATAGAATAACGCCATGTATGTCAAGGGGCCCACCAGAGAAAAGAAATAATTCTGAACCCCCCCCTTTGGTTAAAAACAGAACATCAGGGGGGGTCCGAAAACCTTTTTGGACCGTTGATATGCGCATCCATTTCCTGGCCGTAGATCTTAGTGTTCTCTTTAATATTTATTCCAGACCCCCCCCCCCTTC
>JZKD02S1673143.1:57935-70923 GCA_000966675.3 Picea glauca | reverse complement strand
AGCAGGCAACTGACAGTCATCATCACATGTCTAGGGGAGTGTGAGATAACACCGTCCTCCCATGACTCCAGGTTTCGGAGGATACACAGTGGGAAATGCCTCCACCCCTCCTAATAGGACTAGGGTCCACACCCTACAATAGAATATACAGTGGCACCGTGTTGTTGGGAAGTTTTTCATCGTTTATTCAGTTTTAGGAAGTCTCACCACCTGAAATCTTGCACTGGTCCACATATCATAGCAATTCAAACCGATATAATTTCACATACAAAGATTCATACCATATAGTTTCTCGGTCGGTGGTCATGACATCCACCTTCATCATCATTATCCCTTGGTTATTTCATAGCCCAATGACCTCTAGATTAGTCCATAACACAAACTCATACATATCTATGCATTATCATCATGTAATTGCATACAACCATAATATCAATTCGGTATCCACATACCAACAACTTAATATCAAATTTTTCAAGTTAGAAACATATCTCATAATATCCCCGTAATTCAATTGATGTTACACGTTCATAGAATTTTCATTTACATAATAGATCGCATCATATACATCATCATTCAAATAACATTTAAACATTCATATAATTTACATTCTCATAACAAATCACATCATATCCATCATCATTCAAATAATATTTAAACATTCATAGAATTTACATTCAAATAATAGATCGCATCATATCCATCATCATTCAAATAACATTTAAACATTCATAAAGGTTCCTATGTCTTAAAAGTTCAAGAGTATCATTAATAGTTTCATAGTGAATAGAAAATAAAGGTGATTAGGCCTCAGGTAATCCTATCTGTCTAAGTCAAAAGGTGGTGTTACATACGCCCAACCTTCGAGAAACATATTCTCGAGGTGGTCAAAAAAGTGAGGGATAATCTCATCGTAATGTCTCGACATCCTCCCAAGTAGTAGATCCTAGACTATACTTGTCCCACTGGACCTTAACTTGGTCTACCAGATGGTTCCTGAGTTTTTATACTTTATAGTCCAATATGTGTAATGGTTCTACCATGAGTTTCCCCACGTCTGATACCTACAATTCCTTCCAATTTAAATGTGATTCGTCGGCAACATTGTTATAACCCTAATTTGCACAATACATGCTTACCTAGCATCAGGCCATCTCATATCCCTTCTTTGCCAAGTCATCACTGAACAACTCTTCTTAAAAACTCCATTTTTAAAGGCCCACATGCCCTACTCTATTACTGCATGCGTGTACACGCTGGCTGACTCACTACAACTCGCATGTACCTACAAAAGCATGAAAAAAGGAAATTTGTTGATGAAACACACAAATTTGGGAAAGTTAACTAAACTTTTTGGCCATGCATGGCCGGTCACTCGACCAAATACCTAGCTCCTTCTAGCCTATAAAAGGAGGGGTAGGGGTCCCATTTGAAAGGAGGAAAATCATAGTAGAGAAACTATACCCAAATTTGCATTCCCTTTGTCCCAATCTTTATCCATCCTTGTGCAAAGAGAGATATAGAGAAAAGCAGTTGGAATACAAGGAAAGAGGAGCCTAGGACCAGGATCGAGGAGCAGTGGTCGGCTTTATCATTGTAAGGTATCATTGTGAAGTTAATAAAAGAATTGCTTTTCCCATCCCACCATATAAGATTGTCATTTATTTGAATATTGATTGTATGAATGATTAAATCTCTAACCCGTTAAACATATATCAAATGCATGTGTAGTTTTTTGTTTGTATTTTGTGAATGTAGGTCAGCCTTTGGAGGAGAGTTGTAGTCAAAGAATAACCGCCTGAGAAAAGGGATCGACACAAAACACGAAAATAAGGTACGATAACTTGATCTCTTGAACTTTTTATTCATATATGAGTAATGGGGGTTTAGGCCTGGGATGATGGTAAGAAGTAATAATCTTTAGGTCATTTCTGCATGCATGATAAAAATCCTTAGTGCTAGTCCATAGGGGAGATTTACCCAACAACAGAATTGGCGACCATACTGGGGATCACATCCGAGAATGGAGATGCCAGAAGAGTTTAATTAAGGTGCCAGTCCCACCAACATTCTTGCTTGAGTGGTTCCTTAAGTCTTTGGTCCCCCATGTATCCAAAGATGTCACACTATCGGGAGTTTTCTCCAAAGAATATGTCATCATGCGAGATCAACAACTTGATCTCATTTATTCTTAGTATGGTCTACTCTACAAAATATTTCCGAATGTGCCCTGCTCCATACTTGATAAAACCAGACAGAGGGTCGGACCACATGTCAATGGTATTGTTGGTTCAACACAAGAAAATCCTGTTGAGCAGCTGACAAAACAATTACAGCAATTGTCTATACAACACACAATAGCCAGCCAGACTACTGCTCCAGCTGCTCCCCCTACCCAAACATCAGATGTATAGAGTGTGCAATCGACAAATCCAAAGGCCACCCAACAGCCTGATGGAAAGAAAAAACAATGTAAGAAGGGTAAGAGGGATAAGAAACCCACTAATAATGCTGGTGGGGGAAACACTGAGAAAAGAAAAGTGAAGTATCTGTGTAATATTTTCACAGAAGATCACCTGACTCATCAGTGCCCTCGACTAGTAGAGGCCCAAAAGTTATTGTCACAGTAGTAGCTTGTTGTGTTAACAAACCCATTTCAACATGGGAAAAATTTAACCCAAGCCTCTACAAGCACAGAAGGGGGCAACCAAGGACCCCCTCCGCCTGTGAATAATCCAACTTTCGCAAATGTGTATATGGTGAAAGGTGATGCCTTTATAACAACTAGAGAACATGACTACAGTAAGCCAAGTACCTCTGAAAAAAGTAAAGAAGATGAAATCCCATCTCTTCCTCTTCAGATTGAGAAGGCGTTGGGAGAAACCATGATGCGCATCCCAAAAGGTGCATTTAAAATAGCTTCTCATAACCCAAATGCAAGGGCCACCCAGAACTACTCTGTGGTGGAGGATTTGTCTCAAACCCCTTATGAGATGTCATCTTTGGAAGTCCTCTAGAGCTGCCCTTCCTAGAGAAAGGCTCTGTTAGCTGCTCTAGGATCTATCAAGACTCGTAACTTGGGTACAATCATGCTTGATACGACTGACTTAAAAACTTGTCTTCCTTACCACGTAGCATTCTAGATAGTAGTGGCTTATACCATGAAAACTTTTACTCGGAACATTTTCTGTACGGTGGTTGATGAGGGTGCCTCGACATGCGTAATGTCTTTGGCATGTTGGAAGGCCATAGGCTAGCCCGCTTTGTCCCCATCACCTACTCTTCTCACCACTTTCGATGGTCGTTCTTTCCAGCCACATGGCATCATCCCTTCTTTCCTAGTGTAGCTAGGGGGGGAAAATGTGTGTGTCGAAGTCAAGGTAGTTGATGCATCGCTCGACTGCAATATTTTGTTAGGAAGGAGTTGGACTTATGCCATGCATGCAGTGGTCGCGATAGTTTTCTGGGTCTTATTGTTTCCACATGAAGGCCGGATCGTGACCATTGATCAATTGACTTTCTCTCATTCTGACCCTTCATTGGGGGCATCCGCAGTCCCAATGATTGATAATCCTCAACCCGGCATAGTCAACATAGGATTTGGTTTGTGCCCTCCTTTAATGGGTACATTTGATTATCCACCTCCTCAGGGTGATGTAAATTTCATATCATACCACCACAAGGTTTAGAATTTCCAGGTTTCGTCGTTTCACACGAATTACTTCAACGATCCATGGATTCTTCCTTCCCCATCAGCCACGATGGAAGGGACAGAGCACCATGGCATGTCCATGTCATTGTTTGTGGCAGAAGTAGCATACTCTTTAGTCCATCAAGCTTCTGTCGATCCCGATCCAACTCCTGTACAAGAGTTAGATCCAACTTTAGAGCCTATTTGGGCTCAAGGTTCCCTCACCGATACAGGCTCTTTAGACTTAGTCTTTCCCTCCAATGAAGCAATCATTGAAGCAATGACTAGTCCGGACAAACCCTGGGACGATCTTCATCATAGATCTTACTTCCTCCCAGAGTTAAGCAGAATTGAAGCAGGGGAATTCACTTTGACTATGACTGGAGATAGGTCTTGTCCTATCAACCCCTTGTCTACCTACACTGTTTATGTTGAAGGTAATATGGCAACCATTGCTCAAATGATACCTATCAATATCTCTAGAACCCCTGGAATCGTAGAGAATGTTTTAATTGGAGCTAATTTCTCCCCTGAAGAGATTCAAACCTACACATATTTATTTAAGGAATTTAGTGATGTTTTTTCTTGATCTTATGAGAAAATACCAGGCATCGATCCAAAAATTGTCGAACATGAAATCATAACTTATCCTAACGCTAAGAAGGTTCAGCAGAAGCTTCACCTAGTTAATCCTAAGAAGGCAGTAGCTATTAAGGTTGAAGTAGAAAAACTGCTCAAAGCAGTTTTTATCTACCCCATCCATTTGACCCAATGGGTGTCAAATCCCATGTCGGTTGATAAAAAATAGGGTACGATTCGTATATGTACAGACTTTCATGATCTGAATAAGGCATGTCCCAAAGATAATTTTCCCACACCATTTATCGACTAGATTTTTAATGAATGCGCAGGTTTTGAGGATTTTTCTTTCATGGAAGGTTTTTTGGGATACAATTAGATACAGATCAAACCTAAGGACCAACAAAAAACAACTTTCATATTTCCATGGGGTACATTTGCTTATTGTAAGATGCCTTTTGGCCTGAAAAATGCTAGATCTGCTTTTCAGCAGGCCATGTCTTTTTCTTTCCACGACCTCAAACATATCTTCGAAGCCTACTTAGATGATTTAACATCATGATCTTGTAAGAGAACTGATCATCCCACACACCTCTGACTTATATTTGAGCGATGTCGCTACTTCTGGATTCGATTGAATACCAACAAATGAATCTTTTGCATAATGCCAGGCCGTCTTCTTGGTTTCATCATTTCGACCACAAGAATTATGGTCGATCCTCTTAAGGATGAGGCAATACTTCATTTGCCTCCCCCACGTACAACCCTTCAGCTTCAAAATTTACAAGGTAAAGAGAAATTTTTGCGAAGCTTCATCGCAAATTATGTCGAGGGCACAAAAGGCTTTATGCGTTTACTAAATAAAGACATTCCTTTTCATTGGCATGAAGTTGTTCATTGCTCTTTCAATGCATTGAAATGTGCCCTCATGACTACCCCTCTTCTTCGGCCACCCAATTATAATAAATATTTCTTATTGTACTTGGCTACGGTAGAGTCATCCATCGGTATGGTCTTAGTTCAGGAATATGATATTCTCTCAGAATATGTGATTTATTACCTGAGTTGAGGCTTGGTGGGACCAGAACTCAATTATGCCCACATTGAAAAACTTGCGTTGGTAGTAGTTCATGTTGTCCAATGGTTCTGTCATTATATCATGTTTCGCAAGACTACCGTCATTGTCGTTGTGAACCCATTTCAATACATATTGACATGACGGGTAATACGCAGAAAAATCAGTAGATGTATAGTTGTCCTCCAGGAATTTGACTTAAATTTTGTTTCGGCAAAATCCAAAAAGTCACTGGTCTTTGTGGAACTCATCTCAGAACTTCTGGTCAAGTCAAGTGATGTTATGCTTGAGGAATTGCCTATCCAAGGAGACATGTTTTTTATCTCATCTTCCAACCCTTGGTATGGATATATACTCATCTATATCAATACTTTGAAGTGCCCCGCCTCTGCTTCTTGGGATGAGCATCACCACATATGCCATCAGGCTAAGAACTATCTCATACTTGAAGATACTTTGTATCGTAGAGGTGTATATTGCATCCTTCACCACTTCCTCACTCAAGAAGAAGACAGAATTGTGCTTAACAATTTCCACACTAGAGCATGTGGCAGTCATTTGTCTAGGTTGGAAACAGCCCAAAAGATTCTATGAGCTGGTTACTTCTGGCTGACATTGATCAAGGATTATATTGAATCAGTTAAGAAGTGCCACCCATGTCAAATCTTCTCACGGAAGATGAGGGCACACCCCGCTCCCATGTTTCCCGTCATCACTGTTGGCCCCTTCACCAAGTGAGGCATTGATTACACTACATGCAACACTCCTTCAACAAGGGGGCACCATTATATCATCGTAGGAGTAGAATACTTCACCAAGTGGGTCAAATCTATGCCAACATTCAAGGATGATGGCAAAACAACCGCCCTTTTTTATTTAACCAGATTATAGCACGATTCAACGTCTCGAGAGAGATTGTCACTGACCATGGTATTCACTTTCAGAACATAATGATGACTGAGTTAACATCGAAACTTGGGTTGAGACAAGAACACTCGTCACCTTACTACCCCCAAGTGAATGGTTAGGTGGAAGTTGTCAATAAATCTCTCAAGACCATGTTACAGCGAATGATCAATTCAGCCAAGACAAATTGGCATTTGATGTTATACTTGTCCTTGTGGGCATATCGAACATCCGTCAAGACTGTAACCGATTTCTCACCTTTTCAACTCATTTATGGGCTAGAAGTAGTCTTGCATATAGAGTGTCAAATCCCATCTCTAAAATTGGCAGTACAGTTATTTCCAGACACTTCGCCACTTGAAGAACATTTGTTATACCTCGAATAGCTCAATGAGCAAAATTGTGATGCGGCCTTGGCCAACGAAGCTCGCAAGAAAAAAGTCAAGTGTCAATATGATTGGTTCGTGTGTCCTAGTATTTTCTCTGAAGGTGACCTTGTCTTGGTCTATGACCAAGATAAGGACTCCCTGGGGGTAGGCAAGTTCAAACCCATGTGGTTTGGACCTTTCATCATAAAAGAGGTTCTAAAAAAGGGTTCTTATTGTCTAGTCAACTTTGAGGGAAATGGTTTGGCGGAGCCTAAAAATGGGCTCTACCTCAAGAAGTATTACTCATAGGTAGGTCACCTTGGGTAAGTTTTTGTAACATATGTATATTACCTATACTTTTTCTTCTTTTTAGTGTTTACCTTTTTTATTTTATGGACATGTCGTTTGTTGTCATCTTTTTCACTGTGGCAGATGTCAAGTGAATCAGAGGTGTTCGCCGGGTTTGCAGATGGCACAAGACGACACACTCGGAGGCTCGCTTCCACAACTTGGGTAATTTACACATCTCAAGGCCTGTTTTTATCATCAAGGGGTATCTGTTTAGGTGAAACCACAAAAAATGTTGTCAAATACAGTGTAGTTTTAGAGTTGTTGTGTGACGCTGTGTTGCATGGTATTTCTTGCCTCTAGGTATATTTAGACGCTCAACTAGTTGTGTCTTAGTTAAATAGAATTTACCGCATTTATGATCCTACTCTAGACCGACAGTTCCTTAGGGTATGTCTCTTAGAACGAAGCTTTGATTACATTGCGTATATCCATGTTCCTAGGAGATTGAACCAAATTATAGATGCCCTAGCTAATCATGTATTATATTGTCATATTGCACACATATAAAGAAAAATGCACACATGCACATGTAAACACATTTGTAAATAAGATGTATTCCATAAACACATAAAAAGACATAAAAATCCACATATAAGATCAAAATATCTCAGAGTACACGAATGGGCACAAGCGCCTCAAAAATATGACCAATATTGAGTCACAGGGATTATACCCTCAAAAGTATACAAGTAGTGCCCTCGGCATGAAAAAGAACAACCTAACTAGGGACGGGCTTTGTGAGACTGATTGTAATGATCAACGGCATTTTCCAAACACCAAAAAACCTAGACCCACGTCTGTGGTGGCCCCACTATGTGAGGCTGCATAGAAGGCAACAGATCCTCAATCGCCACCATCAGAATGGTGTGAGTAAGTGAGGTCAAATTGCACTCTACTCATCTCAAAACTCTCTCAGCCTCACCGACTGGAAGTCCTCCTGTTGTTGTTGGTCCCCCTGCGGCGGTGGGTGCAGCCTCTAGCCGAAGACGTTGCTTGTTCCTCGCGTGATCGGCTGGTCGCAATGGCCCCACATATGCACACAACAGACACATTTTTGTCAAACACTCTGATATAATAAAAAAAAATTTGATATATATAAAATACCTCATAAAATCAAATAAAACAAAAGCTTACCCATCTTGCCACACTCTTCGCCAGGAGGCACTAGGATCTCGGGATCTCTCGAGAACTCAATCCTGGCATAGGGGTAATCCTCTATGACCGGGATCTGTCGCGCCAACCAAGCAAAAAAGTTGTCATCAAAAGTCTCCACGGTCCTTCCTCTTCCTTGTCGTGGTATCAACACCTCCCATCTGCATAACGCGGGGCTAGAGGCTAGGTTCCCTCCTACTACCTCTCGAGGGCTGAAGCTGGGTACTCTTTCAAAGAAGAAAGAGCAGAGAATCATTCTGAACCGGAAGTTTCGTTGATTCCATAACCGGCAATCTGTTAGCTACCTTTTCATACACTCCAATAATGTGGTGCTCTAGTCAAATATTTGTGCATTTAAGCACTGAAGTACACAATTCATTTTTGCACGAGAAGCCTGATGCAAAGCTGTAGACCTAGTAATCCGCCCGATGAGCAACACTATCACTTTTAGTGATAAGTTAGATATCTTGCTGATCGGCACCTGAGAGCTCGTTCTGTCAATATCAGCGTCATAGTGGATTCCAATCAACTCAGATATGTTGAGAGGGCCCGAAGGAAAGGTACAAAAATTGACTAGTTCCCCTCTTCTGGAGATGCCAGTCAAAAAGTATATGTCCTCTATCGTTGGCACTAGTGACTGTCCCTCTAACATAAAGGCCTCGACATCAGGATGCAAATAATCAACTAAGGCATTCAATAGCCTAGGTTTCTCTCGCATGAACAGACTATGGTAAAACTTTAATACGCCACATTGCATTAAAGAAGCAAGAGTGTTAGGGTCCGCATTGACCAACACTTCAATATCTTCATTCTCTCTTTCCCTCCAATGAACGTACATTCTGCAAATAAACCAAGTTCAGGAGGGTTAAATCTTGCCTTTTAATTTTTTTCATTAAAAAGAGGGTCCACGCGGGCTATTTTGATGACAGTCACGTGTACACGCGGTCTTCCCTACAACAGAATGAGTGTACATGCATGTTGTCAAGAGACAACCCACGTTGACCTAGGGCCGACCTTTTAAAGGGTCGACGCCCCCCCCATAAATGAAACTAAATGCAAAATTATAGAATTAGAATGCAAGATGAGGGAGTTTATACTTACATGGTCCAAGCGGATGGTTGTTTCATCCACCGAGGCTCCTGGAATCAACTCTTTTCAAAAAGGGGTAGTTTTGGCTTTTTAGTCAATTTCTGAATTAACAATGATGATAATGAGTTGCTAGCCTCTATTTATAGACTTTTTGGCCTCTTTATGTCATTTTTCGGACCCTTTTGTCCTTTTTTCTAAATTAAAAATCATTTAACATGGTCCAAGAGTTTTATTTGGATGATCACAGAAAAATATTCTTTGGGTATTTGGAACCTTTTTTGAGTTTTTAGTTGTTTTGACGGTCCTTTGGTCAAAAATATTTTTTCCAACTTGTTTCATTTTAGTTAGGTTTCCACCTCCACTTCTTGCATCTTGTTGTCTTTTCCGCTTTTCCATAGGATCGATCCCATCATGTTGTGACATTAAACCATCATTGCTGCTTTAGAAGTGTCGTAATTTGGTGGTAGATCCTACCTTAACATCGATGCCCTAGGTAGATCCTGGTTGCATTTTGGTGTCCATGCTGTCACTAATGACCATAGGCTCAAGAGTCCCTATTGATTTTTTCTGATTATGAGTCTCAGCCTCATTTGCATGATTCATCCTCACTCTTGACCTCTCCCTTAGGACTCCCAACAAACATAACGGGTCTTGTTTTAAGCTCTTTTCAAACCCTCTAAACATGAAAATATCGTCGAGCGATCTTGTGACCTTTCACACTCGTTAAACTACAATTTGAAGTCATGTCTGTCCAGCAGTAGTTTACCCCTTTTTCAGTTCGGATGGTCAACTGTAAGAACAAAGGTATACTCTAGGAGCTCTAGTTCCCTAGAAGAGTATTCTTAGGTATGATTTTAACCCTTTTTCGGGCCTGAGGGACTAAATTTACAAAAAAGGAACCCCACGTAGTCCATAGTTAAGCTCTTTTTAGACTCCCTAAAATTGAAAATATCGTTGAGTGACCTTATTCTTTCACACTCATTAAACTGGTCCAGAAGAACATTCCTGACGAAGTCCATAGTTAAGATTTTTTCAGACTCCTTAAAAATGAAAAAATTGTCGAGTGCTCTTGTCTTTATCACACTCATTAAAATGGTTTTGAATAGACATCTTTTTGGTGCTAATTTACCCCTTTTTCAAGCCAACTAGACTACCTTTAAAAAACGTACCACAGTGGAGTCTCCTTTTATGTTTTTTCAGACTCTCTAAACATGAAAAACGACCGAGCTTACCTTCTCTGGGCTCATTAAACTTACATCGAAGGAAGTTATCATTGTGTCTTGTTAACTGATTTTGCATTCATGCGCTTTTGGCCTAAATTTCGGCTCCATGTTGCTCTCAACTAGCCCATCTAAATCATGCCTTATAATGCCATCCTTGTAGCACTTTGCCTTTGCGTATTGACACCTTGACCCCTGAAGGGATTTTTTTCGAGCATGAACATCAGTTTGGTCCTTGCGCCTAGAAATCGTATGTTTGCAACACTCGTTCCCCCTTTGTAATGTAGCATTCTTTATTCTTTTTCAAGCTTTTCATAATTAATTGAAAAAGACAAAAAAATCAAACATACCCCAAAAAGAGGAGGGGAAAAGTATTTTCTTTTTTATTGGCAGCACAATGAGTTTCCCTTGGATAAATCACATCCTTTTGCTTGTTCGTCAAACCTCGAGATTTAATATGACCTTAGGAAGATGTTCTCACTACATATGAGTTGTGTCCTCCTCCGTTTGGTTATTCTTCAAAACATATGGAGAGTTTGTGTTGTCTCTTGCATCGTGAACTTATGTGAATGCCATGCTGCCTGAGTCTCATTATTTTTCGTGCTATTTTCCAAGGGAATTTTTATCAAGCCTGGGTTGGCCCCTCTGTAGTTTGTCTCTTGCCCTCATGCACGATCATCCCGAAATTCTAATCAAGTCTTTGTTCGAAATTAATTAAGCCTTCATTCTTATCATCAAAGATCCTCTAGTCCAAGCCCAATGAGCCATTGAAGACCTCTGGGTAGTGAAGTCGTACACTCATATTACACTCCTACCCAAGTTTTGAAGATTTTTGAAGTTGTTGTTCAAGCTTTGACATCTTTATCTCCAGCTATTAGGTCATATCAGCTTCTGGAAGATGGATACTATACATGTATATATTTTGATTTCGAGATGTAGATCCGTTGTGTATTACTTGCGGCTACACTTTATATAGTTATATGACATGGAACTGCAGTGTATTTGATTGGCAGCCATGATTTTATTTTATCTTGAGCATGTGTATGCCTACCTCGATGAGACAATCATTATTTTGAAAATGGCACCTCCCGAATTCTGGTTCCTGGGCTCACTGTTTTGGTACGTTGGTAAAGATTGGTAATGTATTTTGGCCATCAGATGCTCTTCTAATATCACACATTAAGGGGCATGTGTTATAAGCCTAATTTTCACAATACATGCTTACCTAGCATCAGACCATATCATAGCCCTTCTTTGCCAAGTTATCACTGAAAAAATCTTCTTAAAAACTCCATTTTTAAAGGCCCATGCACCCTACTCCATTACTGCACACGTGTACACACTGGATGACTCACTACAGCCCGCGTGTACCTACAAAAGCACAAAAAAAGGAAATTTTCTGACAGGACACACAACTTTGGGAAAGTTAACTAAACCTTTCGGCCATGCATGGACGGTCACTCGAACAAATACCTAGCTCCTTCTACACTATAGAAGGAGGGGTAGGGGTCCCATTTGAAAGGACGAAAATCATAGTAGAGAAACTATACCCAAATTGGCATTCCCTTTGTCCCAATCTTTAGCCATCCTTGTGCAAAGAGAGATATAGAGAAAAGAAGTTGGAAGACAAGGAAAGAGGAGCTTAGGACCAGGATCGAGGAGCATTGGTCGTCTTTATCATTGTAAGGTATCATTGTAAAGTTAATAAAAGAATTGTTTTTCCCGTCCCACCATATGAGATTGTCATTTATTTGAATATTGATTGTATGAATGATTAAATATCTAACCCGTTAATCATAGATCAAATGCATGTGTAGTTTTTTGTTTGTCTTTTGTGAATGCAGGTCAACCTTGGGAGGAGAGTTGTAGTCAAAGAACAACCACATGTGAAAAGGGATCGACACCAAACATGAAAATAAGGTACGATAACTTGATCTCTTGAACTTTGTATTCATATATAAGTAATGGGGGTTTAGGCCTGGGATGATGGTAAGAATTAATAATCTTTAGGTCATTTCTGCATGCATGATAAAAACCCTTAGTGCTAGTCCATAGGGGAGATTTACCCAACAACAAACATAATGATGTAGAATAGATACATGAAAAACATTATGAGTTTTATGTAAGTGGGGTGGCAGGACGAGGCGATAGGCAACGGGTCCAATTTTCTCTTGGATTTTGAATGGTCCTAAAAATTGAGGGGACAACTTTGTCCCCTTCCTGAACCGAATGGTACTTTTATTAGGCCTGATATGAATGAAAACTTGATCTCCCACTTTATAACTTTCGTCAGTCCTATATGCATCAACATAACTTTTATGTCTATCATGTGCTTCCTTTAGTCACTGCCTAAATTGAATCACATGTTCCTCCATATCTTGAATCAATTCTGGCCCAATTGTCACTCAGTCTTCTAACATTTCCCACCTCAACGGTGTCCTACATGGCCTTCCATACAGAGCTTCATAGGGTGGCATTCCAATGGAGCTATGAAAACTGTTATTGTAGGCGAACTATACCAAAGGTAGGTACTTCTCCCAATGGGTTTGATTATCCA
>JZKD02S1673141.1:1139873-1149896 GCA_000966675.3 Picea glauca | reverse complement strand
TATCTACTATGTTTAACATTAGCTTTTTCACCAAAAATTTTAAGTCAACCCAAATTAATATAAAATTCAAGCCTCATCGAATGCTATATACTACACGAGGCAGTGTAATAATAATAATAATAACTAGATAAACTTTAAAAAAACATAAATAAGTTACACTAAAATCGAAAATTTCTTATTTAAAAAATAATATAAGCACTAAGTTATAATGGGTCATAGGGAGAATTGGATGAAATATGCTCTACGGTACCCAAAAGATTGTTTTGAATTATCATGAGGTGGGAATTGACCTATAATGTGTAGGATAAAAAGGGAACGGATACAAATATTTATTAGAGATGTATAATATGCAAGAAGGGTCCATGTATATGCCAAAAGGATCCATATATTGTTGCAATATCTCTTAGTGTATGATTCATATTACTACATTTTTTTTCCACAGAAAAATACGCTTTATATTTATATTAAATATAAAATGTTCTTATACAAAGTAACCAGCAGTAACATGAGTCCCAAATATAACCGGACAGTATCATCCCTATTGTTGAAACAAAACAATTCTACAAAATCAAGGCAGATACATAGTACCAACTGCCAAAAAAGCTATATACAATTCCTCAAACGACAGAAGAAACAAAAAATTTGCACCAGTGATACCCTTGCCAGAAGATAGTTGAGGTCCTCTAACTACCCACAAAAACACAAAATATAATACCAGGAGCAGACCAACTAGTAAAGGTCTAAAAACTGATGAGTCCCCTCATGTTCCTCTTCACACATAAAATAGACAACCTTCCCTGGAGCTTGTAGGAGCACTTACTTTGATAGATTGTCTGAAACTTTGTTTTCTTCCCTGTAAACATGAGCAACTGATATTTTCTGAAAATGCTTTGTAATCTCACTGAGGCGGTCCTTCCAGCATTCCAATGCAGCCACCTATAGACGTCCCTTACCCTTCAACCATTCAATGATGATTTTTGAATCTCCCTGAACATGGATCTCCATAATTGAAAGGAGATATGTTAATGTGAGAAGGGCCCAAGCTCCCAAGATCTCTGATTTTGTATTTGTTCCAGGCCCGCAGTTGAATAACCACTTATAACTTCTATGCTCATTGTTCCCAAGAATCCCTCCAGCTCCAAAATTATGGCCCAAATAATGTGCATCCCCATCAAACCAGCCAACAACGCCACCCACAACATTAGAATCGGGTAGGTTTCTACAGCAGACAGCTTTCGTTATTTTTTTACAATCCCCCATGGCGGAAATCGAAAGAAAAGCCACCTTCTGCAAATTGGGAATGCAATCTTCAAATATAGCCAGATTCCTCTCCTTCCGGATAAACCAACAAATGAAAGTCGACAAGCAAGGGTAGGATAAGTTTTGTTCTTTCAAGAATTTAAAACACTCTGAAAGTGTATTGCCAATCCACCTACCGAAGATATTTAAGTATGATGTTACCTTTTTTCTAGACCGCCAGGGCAAAAGAACACTCCACAAACAAATGGTATGTTGTCTCCTTTCTCTCTTTACATAATTGAAAATAACTTGGTCCATAAAAACCTTTGCGTTGCAGACTATCCCAGGTGAGAATTTTATTCTCATCCATTAACCATGTAAAAAGATTAATTTTTAAAGGACAAACCCAAGACCACATCGCTTGCCTCCATCCTCCAATCACAAATCTCCATTTATTTTTTCCATGGCCTCATAAACGTTTTTAACAGATAATTGTCCCGACGCATCTCCGCCCATCCAGATAAGCTCATCCGGCTTATCCAATAATTGGACACCAGAGTTAATGAGAGCACGTCGAAAAAGTTGTCATTCCAAGGCAAGACACCCTTATAAATCCAGATCATCGCTTGAATTCCAATCGGTGCCAATCATCCCCAATCGGGGTTCACATTGAGCCTGGTATAAATAATATATGCCTTTCCTGTTTAGTGCTAAGATCATCTCTTCAGACAAAACAACCCCTTCACCCAGTCCCAGTATGCGGTATTTTCCCAATAGAATTGTATGACCAATCCTCGGACTCCAAACTATCCAGTGTAGGAGTATGTGTAAAGATTTTAATATATGTTTTCGTGTATGAGACCCTTTAACCTCTACTACAATTACCATGCGCATCCATCTACCAATTGAAACATAGGGGGAGTATTTATCCTTTAATACTCGATGCCATTAGCCCTCCTACAATAGTGCTCTCTAGAGTGTGTTCATCGCCGTAGCTCTTCCAAAACTACCCAAGTTTCTCAATCAATAGCCTCCATGTTGTTTAGGAGGTGCAATAAGTTGCCAAGAAAACAAATGTAGCTTCTTTTTATTACTCCCAGACCAAAGGAAACTAAAGATTAACTGTCAAATTCTATGGAGGATTAGAGAAGGCGGGTTTTCAAGTGCCAACCAATAGACTAGTTGGCTTTCTAGAACATCCTTGATTAATATAAAGCGCCCCACAATAGATAGCCACCTATTGCACTAGTGACTTATCTGAGATTCATACTTGGCAATAAGCCATTGCCACTTCTCATTTTTGTATCTGTCGATATTCAAATAATATCCAAGATACCTAAAACCAGTAGAAAGATCAATAAAATTATAATAAAAATTAGCCTTTAAAATCTCCAGTTCTTGTTGTCGCACACCGTGTTGTAGGAAAGATTTTTTCTTATCATTGATCTTAAGACCAGATGCACTACAAAATCCTCCAAAAACTCTTTTTATTTCCTGCCATTCAACAATAGATGTTTTTGTCATAATAAGGATATAATCGACAAATAGAAGATGGAGGATATTAATTAGCCTTGATACTTTTATGCCCGTTAGTAAGCCTTCCTCTTGGCTTATTTTTAAGGCTAGACTCAAACCTTCCATAATTAAAATGAAAAGAAAGGGCGATAGTGGACACCCTTGTCGCAGTCCTCTTCCACTATTGAAAAATCTTGAAGGCTCACCATTAATTAAAATCACATAGGTTGTTGATGTGATACATCCCATAATCCACTTGGTCATTGGCAGACCGAAACCACATTGTAGCAAGACCAGCCTAAGAAAATCCCAGCTTACACAATCATAGGATTTCTTCAAATCTATCTTTAGGATTAAGGCTTGTAGCTTTTTTTCTTTGATACTGTGCATGCATTCCTGCATCGTCCCGATGGCGTTGATAATTTGTCTTCCTTTTAAGAAGCCAAATTTTTCCTCTCACAAGTCATGTGACAGGATCGATCTGATGCGCCTAGCAATAATTTTAGAGAATATCTTATAGCAAATTTTGCACAGAGCTATTGGTTGAAAATCCTCAAAGGTAGCAGGACCATTAACCTTTGGGATAAGAGCAATAAATTTTGAGTTAAGAGCTCTGTTTACCTCTCCAGTCAGGTGTGATTCCTCAACTGCATCCAACAAGTCTTTTGCAACAATATCATAAAAATGAAGATAGAATTCCATAGTCCACCCATCCAGGCCGGGACTTTTGTCTTTTGCGAAAACATTTAATACCTCTAATACCTCCTCCTTTGTAACAGGTTTCTCAAGATGTATAACTTCCTCCTCATGTACCAACCTTGGATAAAATTTGACCGATGCTACCTGATCCACGGTCGTATTAATTCTCGATTCTTGATAGAAGGTACTGAAATATCTCTGTGCTTCGATCTTAATAGCATCATGTCCATAGTGTGCTTGGCCCAACTCAACTTTAATCTCCCATAAATGGTTTTATTCCTCCTGTAACTAGTGAAATGATGAAAATATTTAGTATTCATGTCCCCGCTTTTAATCCACATTGCCCTGCTCTTTTGGCACCAACACTCCTCCTCAGCTAGGAGCAACTTATTCCTTTCATTTTCAAGATCTTTCAACCGTGATCTAATTTCATGACTTCGATCATTTTCCAAATATTGCTCAGAAAGGAGTGCGATCTCAACTTCTAAATTTTCAAAGTGTAAAAGTTCCTTTTTTTTCCTATCAGCCAACCAAATATTAACCTGCGCTTTTAACAAAGAAAGCTTCCTAGTCAATATTCTTTGTGCTCCAGCCTCCTCTGCTTCATGATGTGTACCCCAAACAACCCAAACTAAGTCACATAAAGACTCCTCTTGCAAACACGCTGGTTTGAATTTAAAGGGATATGCTACATGCTTGTAACCATAATCTAATTGTAGTATCACAGGCGCATGATCAGAAACAAATGGGAGCTCCACCCATGATCTGTACCTAGCATCATCACATAATAGAAATTCTGATACAAAGGACCTATCTAATCTCTTATGTATCTCCTCCACCCCTCTCCTACCATTTCGCCATGTAGGCATTAGCACCGCAGTCTTCACATCCACCAACTGGTTAGAAGTAAAAATCTTTTTGAAAAAATCCGCCAATGGATTGGGTAAGGCCACCTCGCCCCACACTTCATCTGTGCTAATAGAAAATTTCAAATCCCCTGCAAGGATGAGATTATCCTGTGCTCACAATACTTTAGCTTCTACTTGTTCCCAAAACTGCCTTCGCCCAGAGCAGGACACATAAGAATTTAAAAAACTAATCCTTATTTTATCAGGAATGTGGATACCTATCAATAAAATTCCACCAACACTTAGAAAAGGTTGTAACTCAAAAATATTAGGATTCCATGCCACCAGAATTCCCCCCGACTTCCCAACAGAGCTAACAACACTAATCATCCAGCTTGGGCAAATAGAATACAAGAACTTCCTGGCCTTTTCCTCAGGGACTAATGTCTTTTGGAAAAAAATAATATTTGGTTTTGTGTTAGTAAGAAGTCTGTGTAAGGTTGGAAATTTTAGGGTGCCACCAACCCCTCTTATGTTCAAGGAGAGGAGGATCAATATTTTTCCCTTGCAAGGGCTTTCATGCCTCTAAATGCCCCCAAATCATGAGTGGAAACCGGTAATTTTTCACCAATAGCAGATGCTAACCCTAACCTCTTGCGTGCACTCCGAGTTTTAATAGGAGAGACCTCCATGCCTAGGACCCGATACAAAGCCAATGTCTTCCCTTTGCTTTCTCCCTCAACAGTCACATTATCTCCCGGAACACTGTCTAAATTCCCCTGGTAGGCTTCCATACCCCAATAGGTTTGTAGAGGTGTAGGGCTGATTGAATCTTTTAGTGTAAGGATCAAAGAGTCAATAACTGAATCCAGTAAATGAGCGTTATCAGGTAAAGTAGAAATCTTAGAGGTAGAAGTATCCAAAACCCCCAAAGGTTGTAAAGTGGATACATCTGGAAAGGTAGGATAAGGAATAACAGGGAGCATAGCCACATTATTCCTATCAGAATCTGAACTGGATTCACCATTATCGGTAGAATTCTCAAAAGTGCTTGCGGTCTCAGTAGTTGGTAAAGTAGTAGTAGGAAAGGACTTGTCCAGGAAGTCTCTCTCCCGAGACGAAATATTAAAATACAAGGATGGGAAATAAAATCTCAACTTACCGATAAAGGTTCCCAAGAGGAGTTCTTTTGTATCTTCAATAGGCCCTAAGGTAAAATCCCCCACCTCTTTTGTATCACCTTCACTCATGTACTGTTCTTTGGATTGAGATTCCAAAGATTCCTTCGATACTCCGGCTCCTTTCCAGTTGGGGAAATCATGGCGTAGATGTCATGTCCTTCTGCAGGAGTTGCAATGAAAAGGTAAACCTAGGTATTCAATCGCTGCACCATCACCTGACCGCGCCATTCCAGCTCAAGCGATTCCATGAGGCCAGCGTGTAAATCCAGCTCGAATAGAACATGTGCCATACATTTATCAGGAGTGTGGAGACCCCTTTCATCAATCTTTAGGAAACGGTCGATAAGGTTTCCAATAGCCATCAAGGCGTTTTTGTTCCATAAGTTAAGTAGCAGACCTGGTAGAAGGACCCACACATGACGAAGGCTGAAATATTTTATAGCTGGTTCAAACTGAGTTCTCCACCTCTTGAGCATAACGCTACCACCCTCAAAATCCCAAAATCCATTCAAAATGAACTCTGCGTCTTCTGGAATTTTGAAAACCAGACCAAACCACCCATAAGATAGAGTGAGGTATTCGGGTTCATACCCAGTAATAGGTAACCAGGTCCGCTGCATTCATGCTGAGAATGTGATACTTCTCCTAGACTTATAGGAAAACCTCCCAACCAATGTGTAGAGGGATAAATTGTGGGGTTTCTCCAAACCCACGTCCATGCCTATGACCAAACGTCATCTCACCTTCTTGGGTTTCCAGACCCGTGCCACTTTTTTCTGCAGCGTTTCCTTCATGCGCAATGCCTCCCGTTGAGTGCAATCTTGTTTTGTACCTGTATCCACTCTATGGTGCACCGCCCTTTCATGAAAACCAACATTCTCACATTTAGGGCCACTCCCTTCCCCAGAAAACCTCACATGTATCTCTTTACCCTGTTCAGAACCCAGTCCAAGAGCGGGATGGTTCTGTAACTTAGTCTCACCAGCTCCCAGAAAACTTAGCAAACTCGCAGGTAGCTCATGACCCAAACTAGAAGAAGATAGGTACTGTAGCTCAGTCTCATCAACTCTCAGAACACTTAACGAAGCCACCTTTTGTGAGACATGTGAATGAGTAGGTGGAGACTTAGCTATAGGGTAGTTGGCCTTCAATTTACAACTACCACTTGTAGAATTGCTTAGTGTGTCTACAGTGCGGAAAAGACGTTCTCGATCCCATGTCTCCTCGTCTGCAACACCCATGAATTCGTTGACTTCATATTCCACCCGAAGAGACTATTCAACGAATAGGGTGATCACCAGCACAGGGATCAAGTCATAGAAATGTGTGGAGCCTAACTCCAGGAACTCTGCCTAATAAAACATAGTAAAATCTAATAAATGTGCAATAAAACCCCAAGTTACTAACTACAAAGGTGACACCTCTAAACTGTCAGCAAACATCCGCCATGAAAACAAGAGACCATCTCTAAATATAGTAACTCTGCCATCTACCCTTGCAAAAAAAAATTGAACCATTACTAAATGTAGTATCCTGCCAAAAAAAACAATCTTCCAGTTCCTTATTTTAGTAATCCTCCATTAAAACCTTTAAATCAAAGTTCCCTCCTTTGCTAAGTATAGTAGTCTACCCTATCTTCCAAGCCATCCCTTCTTCATCCCTAAGTTAACCTTCAATAACACCAACAAATGTTAACTTAGTTGAACTCTTAGCATTCAATAGAATGTTCAGAGATGGCTCTCGATTCATACTTATTACTTATAGTTAATGATGATATGATGTTATATTTAGTAATGAATTATCATCCTAATACAGTGTATATATCATTGTATATAATATTGTATTGTATTGTTTTAAAATTTATGCTTAATTTTTCTCTTAAAAAATAACAATATATATATAAGTATTAAGTTATAATGGGTCACAGGGAGAATTAGATGAAACATGTTCTACATTACCAAAAATATTATTTCGAATTATCATGACGTGGGAATTGACCTATAATGTGTAGGATAAAAAGGGAAAGGATACAAATATTTATTAGAGGTGTATAATACTTCTCTGCGGTTTTGAAGGAGATATTTTATTTCTAACATTATACCTTTGTGGTTTTGAATGGGATTAATACTTCTTTGCAGTTTTTACCTTTTTTTACGAGAATAATCTATGTATTTACTCTCGGTGATGTGAACCATAATACTTCTCTATGGTTCTGAGCTCTCTGTCTCTCGGTGAGGGGAACTTCTCTGTCGTTTTTGGAATGCTCTCTGCAATTTTGAATAATTTTTAGTTCTGGCTTCCTCAACTCGTTAAGCACTTGGGCATGTGTTCGTAAATTAGTTATGGTGTCTTATACCGGCTGAGCACCTGGACACATCAAATCAGTTGAGTCACTTTTTACTTTGATTCAATTTTAATTTAAAATGTATTTATAATCTAGTAACGTGTGCAAATTAAAGAGATTTAAATATATTTTATTTTTTTAAGTTTAATAAGTAAAAGTTGATATGAGAGATAATGATTAATATTATTATTATCAATTAAAAAACCATTTTCCATTTTTAAAGTAAATCCAAAATAATAATTGTTACTTTTTTTCTCTCCTTTTCAATATGAGCATTCCACCACCTATTCCAAAAACTCAGCCTAACAGGGGGAGGCCCCCCAAAATCACCTTAGAGATCCTTTACGATTATATGGAATCATTAGAAAAAAGGAGAGAAGAGAGAGATGCCAAAATCCAAATAGAGTTAAAATCATTAGAAAAAAAAAGAGTGAAGAAAGAGACGTAAAACTCCAAATAGAGCTAGAGGCAATGCTTGATAAAAAAAAATTAGACTCTTCAAAGATATCGTTCAAACTCAAATAGAGGATAGATTCTTAGGATTCAAGAGTGAATTGCAGACAATGAAGGAAAGGATTCAAGAAATGGAAAAACATAAACAATCAACCCAAGAAGGAGAGGTTGAAGAAAATTGCAACTTGAGAGATAGGATTAAAGAGCTAGAAGAAAAACTAACCAACAATTTGACCCTCGGTAATCTGGAAAACAAATTGGATATCAAACCTATCAAAGAGGAAATGAATAAGCTAATACAACTAGACCATGAGCATAATAAAAGAGCCTTGAGCCTCATAATTTTTTGTATAAAAGAACAACAAGAGGAGGATACACTAGGAATAGTAAAAGAAGAATTAAATAATAAATCACAAATTGATACAACTTACCCCATAGAAGCAAAGAGGCTAGGAAAAATAATTGATCACAAAGATAGGTTGATCTATGTCAAAGTAAGTTGTAATGACCATAAATATAGCATTCTCAGTAAATCTTCGAGCTTAAAAGGGTCAGGAACATTTATAAATGAAGACCTCATTCCTGAAGACTAAGTTGAATTAAGGAAGGAAGTTCAAAAAGTAAAAGAAACCAAGAAATAAGGAAAATGGGCAATAATTAGAAATTGAAAAGCTATTGTTAGGAATAGAGACCAGAAGGATAATAATAAATAGGAATTTGGGACACTCAGGATCCTTTTTTGGAACTATTGTGGCTTTCCATGGCGCAAAGGTCATATGATAATTTGGATCTCGAGTGATATTGATATTATTTTTCTAGTTGAAACTTGGGAGCATGAGGAGTCTAAGGACTCTAACATAGAAGGATTTGTCTTATATTCGACATGGAACAAAAAGTCCCACCATAGAGGGATAAGAGGCATAGCTTGTCATATTAGAAATAATTTTTTTCCTCACATTCAACTTCATAAGATCGACCCTCTCAATCAGTACATTTGGATAGAAATTTCAAACACCAATGCTAACTAGATGTATATAGAAATTTGCTATTTTGCACCTATTAATTCTAATTTTTATAAGAAAAACAATCTAGATAGCAATTTTCCCTATAATAATCTTGATCTGAAAATGGACGAGTACTTTACTCTACACAAGTTTTCAATCGAAAATTGTTTTATGGCGAATTAGTTGCATAAAGATTAAAGGGCTTATGAATCCATGATTAACCATGCTTGTAAACAAGAATACATAACATACATGAACTCAAATGTAATAAGCACATGAAAATACAAGAGAGAGAGACAACCAATGTTGGTAATGGAGTTTACCCCTCCTGGGCTACGTCTCTAGACCTACTTCAATTGGAATACGGATCGCTTTCATTCCTTCTTCAAAAGATATTGGGACCTTTTCATAAGTGATTACATAAGATATGCCTTCTCCTTCAATGAGGATTCAGGAAGACTACTCACACTCATCCCTCTCCATACATCAAGAAGGATAATACCTTACATGAATAAGTCTCTCAAAGCTAGGGAGTAGTAGCACTATGGATTTCTAACACCACTCATTAACTCTCCATTATTCTCCTCCCTTACATAGGGCTCACATAAGGTCTTATATAGTTTTCCTCACTCACTCCTAGATCCACAATAATAGGATCTAATTACAAAAGAGGAAGGACAAGATCCATGAATGTAGGATCTCAAACTATCTTCAAGTACATAATGGGAAAAGTCTCAAAA
>JZKD02S1673141.1:1107692-1129946 GCA_000966675.3 Picea glauca | reverse complement strand
ATTTATTGCTCTTATCCCAAAGGTTAATGGTCCTGCTACCTTTGAGGATTTTCAACCAATAGCTCTGTGCAAAATTTGCTATAAGATATTCTCTAAAATTATTGCTAGGCGCATCAGATCGATCCTGTCACATGACTTGTGAGAGGAAAAATTTGGCTTCTTAAAAGGAAGACAAATTATCAACGCCATCGGGACGATGCAGGAATGCATGCACAGTATCAAAGAAAAAAAGCTACAAGCCTTAATCCTAAAGATAGATTTGAAGAAATCCTATGATTGTGTAAGCTGGGATTTTCTTAGGCTGGTCTTGCTACAATGTGGTTTCGGTCTGCCAATGACCAAGTGGATTATGGGATGTATCACATCAACAACCTATGTGATTTTAATTAATGGTGAGCCTTCAAGATTTTTCAATAGTGGAAGAGGACTGCGACAAGGGTGTCCACTATCGCCCTTTCTTTTCATTTTAATTATGGAAGGTTTGAGTCTAGCCTTAAAAATAAGCCAAGAGGAAGGCTTACTAACGGGCATAAAAGTATCAAGGCTAATTAATATCCTCCATCTTCTATTTGTCGATTATATCCTTATTATGACAAAAACATCTATTGTTGAATGGCAGGAAATAAAAAGAGTTTTTGGAGGATTTTGTAGTGCATCTGGTCTTAAGATCAATGATAAGAAAAAATCTTTCCTACAACACGGTGTGCGACAACAAGAACTGGAGATTTTAAAGGCTAATTTTTATTATAATTTTATTGATCTTTCTACTGGTTTTAGGTATCTTGGATATTATTTGAATATCGACAGATACAAAAATGAGAAGTGGCAATGGCTTATTGCCAAGTATGAATCTCAGATAAGTCACTAGTGCAATAGGTGGCTATCTATTGTGGGGCGCTTTATATTAATCAAGGATGTTCTAGAAAGCCAACTAGTCTATTGGTTGGCACTTGAAAACCCGCCTTCTCTAATCCTCCATAGAATTTGACAGTTAATCTTTAGTTTCCTTTGGTCTGGGAGTAATAAAAAGAAGCTACATTTGTTTTCTTGGCAACTTATTGCACCTCCTAAACAACATGGAGGCTATTGATTGAGAAACTTGGGTAGTTTTGGAAGAGCTACGGCGATGAACACACTCTAGAGAGCACTATTGTAGGAGGGCTAATGGCATCGAGTATTAAAGGATAAATACTCCCCCTATGTTTCAATTGGTAGATGGATGCGCATGGTAATTGTAGTAGAGGTTAAAGGGTCTCATACACGAAAACATATATTAAAATCTTTACACATACTCCTACACTGGATAGTTTGGAGTCCGAGGATTGGTCATACAATTCTATTGGGAAAATACCGCATACTGGGACTGGGTGAAGGGGTTGTTTTGTCTGAAGAGATGATCTTAGCACTAAACAGGAAAGGCATATATTATTTATACCAGGCTCAATGTGAACCCCGATTGGGGATGATTGGCACCGATTGGAATTCAAGCGATGATCTGGATTTATAAGGGTGTCTTGCCTTGGAATGACAACTTTTTCGACGTGCTCTCATTAACTCTGGTGTCCAATTATTGGATAAGCCGGATGAGCTTATCTGGATGGGCGGAGATGCGTCGGGACAATTATCTGTTAAAAACGTTTATGAGGCCATGGAAAAAATAAATGGAGATTTGTGATTGGAGGATGGAGGCAAGCGATGTGGTCTTGGGTTTGTCCTTTAAAAATTAATCTTTTTACATGGTTAATGGATGAGAATAAAATTCTCACCTGGGATAGTCTGCAACGCAAAGGTTTTTATGGACCAAGTTATTTTCAATTATGTAAAGAGAGAAAGGAGACAACATACCATTTGTTTGTGGAGTGTTCTTTTGCCCTGGCGGTCTAGAAAAAAGGTAACATCATACTTAAATATCTTCGGTAGGTGGATTGGCAATACACTTTCAGAGTGTTTTAAATTCTTGAAAGAACAAAACTTATCCTACCCTTGCTTGTCGACTTTCATTTGTTGGTTTATCCGGAAGGAGAGGAATCTGGCTATATTTGAAGATTGCATTCCCAATTTGCAGAAGGTGGCTTTTCTTTCGATTTCCGCCATGGGGGATTGTAAAAAAATAACGAAAGCTGTCTGCTGTAGAAACCTACCCGATTCTAATGTTGTGGGTGGCGTTGTTGGCTGGTTTGATGGGGATGCACATTATTTGGGCCATAATTTTGGAGCTGGAGGGATTCTTGGGAACAATGAGCATAGAAGTTATAAGTGGTTATTCAACTGCGGGCCTGGAACAAATACAAAATCAGAGATCTTGGGAGCTTGGGCCCTTCTCACATTAACATATCTCCTTTCAATTATGGAGATCCATGTTCAGGGAGATTCAAAAATCATCATTGAATGGTTGAAGGGTAAGGGACGTCTATAGGTGGCTGCATTGGAATGCTGGAAGGACCGCCTCAGTGAGATTACAAAGCATTTTCAGAAAATATCAGTTGCTCATGTTTACAGGGAAGAAAACAAAGTTTCAGACAATCTATCAAAGTAAGTGCTCCTACAAGCTCCAGGGAAGGTTGTCTATTTTATGTGTGAAGAGGAACATGAGGGGACTCATCAGTTTTTAGACCTTTACTAGTTGGTCTGCTCCTGGTATTATATTTTGTGTTTTTGTGGGTAGTTAGAGGACCTCAACTATCTTCTGGCAAGGGTATCACTGGTGCAAATTTTTTGTTTCTTCTGTCGTTTGAGGAATTGTATATAGCTTTTTTGGCAGTTGGTACTATGTATCTGCCTTGATTTTGTAGAATTGTTTTGTTTCAACAATAGGGATGATACTGTCCGGTTATATTTGGGACTCATGTTACTGCTGGTTACTTTGTATAAGAACATTTTATATTTAATATAAATATAAAGCGTATTTTTCTGTGGAAAAAAAATGTAGTAATATGAATCATACACTAAGAGATATTGCAACAATATATGGATCCTTTTGGCATATACATGGACCCTTCTTGCATATTATACATCTCTAATAAATATTTGTATCCGTTCCCTTTTTATCCTACACATTATAGGTCAATTCCCACCTCATGATAATTCAAAACAATCTTTTGGGTACCGTAGAGCATATTTCATCCAATTCTCCCTATGACCCATTATAACTTAGTGCTTATATTATTTTTTAAATAAGAAATTTTCGATTTTAGTGTAACTTATTTATGTTTTTTTAAAGTTTATCTAGTTATTATTATTATTATTACACTGCCTCGTGTAGTATATAGCATTCGATGAGGCTTGAATTTTATATTAATTTGGGTTGACTTAAAATTTTTGGTGAAAAAGCTAATGTTAAACATAGTAGATAATTTTTTTTATTTTTTTATACATAAAAATAACGTATTTATTAAAGATTTTGTTGGTTGATAAATTGAGGGTCTTATTGGAAACTTCACGTAGATCAATAAACTTAAATTAATTTTGCTGGTATCTTTGAGATCATATGGTCTGTTGAAGTCCCCAACGACGACGACCAACATCATGTACTCCTTCCCGTCGGATATAATCCCAAACGTGTGCCATTCCAACAGAGGCGATCGACTGAATCTCCCAAGGACGCCTGATTCTATTCGGCATGGGAATTTAATTAGGTTCGCATGATTGGAAAGTGCATAGACCCCACACTTATTAAAAGTTCACATCAATTGAAAGACTGTGCCCCGATCTATGGTGGTTAATACATGGCACTTGGAATTCGCATAGCCAAAAAGAGCATGGCGACAGTTTCTTGGTTCAGATTTTGGAGTTAGGCATCCCACCTACACCCACCATGACTGTGTTGGATCTGTAGAGTTCGTGGCGACCCTCACACTGAAAGAAACAACTCCTTTCCCTAAACATTAGATTCAAGGGAAACCAAAAGGGAATGAAAAACAATCAAATAAACTCCAGTTAGATCGATTCTTAAACATAGTATTAACAGGATTGGTTGTCTGTGTAAATGAGACATCAAGAGAAGTGAGGGTTTGGCACCAAGAAGCACATTGTCTATGCACTTTCTCGGAGAGTGCATCGAGAGCTCCGTGAAGCTTAGAGTTTCTGAGATCCTCACGTCATGAGATCTCTGTTAAATCTCCATTAAAACCTTGTATAAGAATCCAAGGAGGTCCATTCTTTAAGTGTGGTCATCAACATTAGCATGGGCAACGTGCTATTGTGAATTAGGTGGTTCAAAAATATAAGTCTGCAATTACTTAGGGTTATCAATCAACAGGGACTAAATTGAGAATTTCTCACGAATAATTAAGTGGGAGTTGAGGTGATAAAAAAAGAATACCAGAGATCCTCTTGACGAGTCCTTCAAAATTCATCCCAAAGGATTAGTGACAGTTGCGAACTGTTGCTTCAAGAAAATTATAGTTTATCTAATTTTTCTAATTTGTTTTTATTACAATTTATCTAATTTGTTTTTTAAACAAAGATATGCATTCCGAGGTAACTTAATGAATCCCCATTAGTTTTGTTATTTAGAGGGAAACAAACTGAAAATTTGAACTTCTGACCTTCTTGTTAACTTCAGAGGCAGTATATGCAACGCGTTGCCCTTGTTTGATTAGTCATTGTTGGAGTTTTTTTCAATAATATTACTTTTCTGAGAATATAAGTCATATGACTGCATTACTATTTTGTCGTGATTTAATAGAAATTGAATGATAACCATTGTTGAAGTTGCATGTTTAATTGAGATCTTTCTTAATTTCATGTGATGGTGGCCTATCTTCAAAATTCCCACTAATATGACTATCTTTTTAAATGTTCACAAGTCTTTGGAGACTTTGCCTTCATGCACGTGGTCACCAAATATTTATAATCAAAATAAAATTTAGATTAGAAAATTCTATTTATAATTAAAAAATTGTGTTTATATTTAATATTCAATGTCTAACATAATTTGATAATGTATTTAAATAATAGATCGATAATATAATGAATTCTTTGCTACGGGTAATGTGTTAGAGAGGTTGTTGTTTCATCCATTGAGAGTACAACTATGATTAGATTCTTATATACAAGTATAAGATAATTAAGATGAATGATACAATATTTTTTAGTATTGCTTTGAATTCCAGTAAAAGTCACTTGAGACTTAAGAGAGGGTGGCATAAAGATATTGATTCTTGGGTAAACAATTGGAGGATAAGGGGGATTTCACTCTTCAAAATATGGATGCCCTTAAATGCATTATCATGATTAAATTTAAAGAGAAATTATGGTGCAACGAAGAAATGGATAATAAGAGAAAGTTAATGTACCACGAGAGATCATAAACTCCAAGTTAGAATATCAAAACACCATGAAACTAGGCATTAGACAAGAACTAAAACACCATATATACACATAATAACACAATATGATACTATGAATAAATGGTGCATTTATTACAATGGAGTTTATCTCCTTATATATCATTGTTCATTAATTATATATATATATATATGTCATTTCCACTTATAAATATAGATAAGCCACTCTACACAAAAAGTAAACATGAATATAACCTAAAGTTACAAAGTAACTTTATTACACATTAAACGTTATATTTTAACAAAAAGTGGAAGTTGAAAAACACTTTCCTTATAATGTCTTACTGATGCATAGATTAGGTCTCAATCTCATAATATTTGTATCACTATTGATCCTGATAACTTATTATTTTTTTTAAACTATGGGGAATCAATAACTCATTAAAGTGATTTGGGCTAAGCCCATGATCAAACCTACCGACTACCACTATAACCCAAAAGTATATCCAATAACCTGCAAACCATAGATACCAATAACTTGTGACTTAATGAGAGCCAAAACGTCCCACCTAAAAACCGATCCTCATAACTTGTTAACTCATAAAAACAAAAAACAAAAACTAAAAATATCTTATCTAAAATCAATTTCTATCATTAAATCCACATTACAAATATTTACAAATATTAAATCCACATTACAAATATTTACAAATATTAAATACATCTAAAAACAACACTATTTAAAAAAATGTTACCAAAACATCACTAAATAAATGTGGATTTTTCAATATACACGACATTGTTTAAATGATACAATCCGCACCTTATTTTTAATTTAATTTCATAAAGGTAGATGAATCAATATTAACGTGATGTGATATCGACCTTAATAACGTTCCTTAATGAATGTGACACCGATACCATGTTCTATTTTAAATTTTTTACTTTCCCTAAACATTAATTTAATTTGAGTTAATCGACATGACATTGAAATCCACATCATCACATGTTGATGTCGCACATGCCATGAAGAGCATTACATGCTATCACCTTTGAACACAATGACCTAATGTTGTCAATTGACGTGTTACTGATGTATAAGTTACACAATCCATGTTGGATGGACGTTACAAAGAGTTATAATAACATTAATAAATCGGCGTTTATGTTTTTTCTTTCTTTCAATATTGACCTGTGTTGCCATCTCCGGTTCATTTCTTAGTGCGAGTTCATAAAGAAATGGAACATAACTTACAAATTGTCTTTCAATGGAGAAAGAAGGGTGTGGATTTGGAGTTGAAGGAATAACATACGGAGTGTTCATATTGAAGTTGGGATCATGTTTCGAATGAGTTATTTGAGATAGTGGTAATAGTTGGAGAAAGAGTAAAAGAGAATGAATTCAACACGAAGTTTAATAGCCCATTCTCATTTTAGATGAAGATTGCAAGTTGAGATAGGTGAATGAAAAGTTGTAGTACTAGTCCAAAGTTCCATGCAGGGTATTCTCGGTTTGTTTAAGTACTATTCCAAAGTTCCATGCAGGGTATTCTCGGTTTGTTTAAGTTGAGATAGGTGAATGAAAAGTTGTAGTACTAGTCCAAAGTTCCATGCAGGGTATTCTTGGTTTGTAATATGTATTTTTTTTCTATTGAAAAAAACAATAAAGCAAAGTCAAATCCATTCCATTGTTGAAGTTATTCTAAAGTGGTTTCTCTAGGGTAAATACACGCGTCAAACGTTAATTTGATTTGGTTGAAAATGTCTTGCATTTAAATTTTTGTTATCTATTTTTCTGCAACTTGATAGTGATGCAGGAGCATTATGCCTCCAAAACCAAGCACCTTTGATTAGACCTAGAGGTCTTTACATTTACCAAGGAAGTGGGTTCCTTAAGTTAGAATTGTTGTAATTTCCTAAGTTCTAGAAATAATGCATATGATAAGGTTTGTTTACATGAGTGTGATTAAGTGTAATGGAATCTGCCTATGGTAGCATATCTTGAAGGATCGAGGTTTGAAAGAGATCCTAAAGTGATCTCTTGAGTAGATTATGGAGATTTTAGGAGTAGATTTAGGACCTGAATTGAATTCAGGTTCAGTCCTATATTTGTATATGTTGTAAGCCTATGGGCAACAAGATAGAATTAAATGTAGATGTGTGTGTAGAGTGAGTGAGGGAAATTTGTGTGAAAAAGGTCGAGTGTGGCCTATAGGCCAATAAAAGGCCGATTGAATGTAAATCATGCCAGGAAAGGATAAGGCCTTGTATTATTTATGTACATAAGCATTAATGGATTTCTGTGTATTTCTATGGGTTCTTTGTGTCGTGAGAATTAGGGAATGGTTCCACAACATTGATGCATGGTGTGATTCGAGGTCCAAACTGGGCTGGTTTCTAACTAGTGATGTGCAGGTGCAATGTCCGTGAGTGGAGGACATAAGGAACCGGGATCGAATTCCTTCGAGAACTAGGGAAACTCTCTGTTATAGTTGGGAAGAACAAGGGTCGTTGATCATTGATCAACCGCATTGATCAACGATCCCAATTCATCGTTGGATGATCGAGGAAAGAATTATGTGCAGAGGAGAAGGAGAGATCTGAGCCATCAGATATTTACCAGGTAAAAACCTGATTGTAGATCTTATCGGATCGAAAGCAAGCAAAGTGGAGTGAATTTTAGAAGTCCCAAATCCAGTAGTCCGGTGATGATTTGAGATTTGACCATAGATTCTCGAGTTAGATTGACGTATGACATTGAGATCCGATAAAGAAAGTGCAAGGAGGTTAAGGAAAGACACCCGTGTATGTGGAAAAAGGACCAACAACAAAGAATAGATCTAGGGACAAGGCCACTAGATCTGCGGTCAAGAACGTCCATAGTTGGATGTCTAAGGGTCGAAATCGTGGACGTTCGATCCAGATCTAGATCGATGTTCCTCATTCTAGTAGATCGCGGACATCGGGCGAACAAAGTGTTGAAGGACTAAAAGGGTCTGAGGTTCCGGTGATGATGAAAATCACGATGACGTAGGAACCTCCACTAAGGAATCAACACGTGGAGGTCAGGTTCCATAGTAACAAGACCCTTTGGCAGGGTTTTGTGTAATAAGATCGATGGTCCAAGTTAGGCACAGATCGACGACTCACAATCCATGACCGAGATGTACAAATGGTGAGATTATGATTGTTTATCATCTGTGAGATCAATGGTCCAGATCCTTTCGGATCTAGGACACTAGGAGAAAAGGAAAATTCTAGAGTGCACATCCTTCTGGCAGTCCGGTCCTGACATACGTCATGCCGACGTAAAGGTATCGGCACAGGAGACAACACATGGAGATAACATCGTGACCGTTGATCATAATAGGATTAACGGTGGTCCATTATTGAGGAGGTTTTGATCCAACCATCCATTGGAAAGGGTTGATCAATAGTGTGCGTCGATCGTGGGATACAAATTTGCATATGAGTTAGCTCATCAGATCAAATTCTTGTTGTAGTGGGTTCGAAGCTAAAGGAAGTCGATGGTTCGACGTCAGATAAGCGCCTAAATGGATAGCGCCTGGTTCCAATCCTTGGTCACATGTACATAATGCCTAGAAATTAGGTGCTGAGAACATATGCATAGGTTTTCGAGTGACTGGTCATGTAGAGGATTTGCACCGAGGGTTAAGTGCTACGAGATAAGCACTAAGAGGACTGGTGCGTGAACAGAGTGTTACAAAGCTTTGTTAAAGGAGGAAATTTTGGGCTCATATAAGAGTTGAGAAAAACTTGATATATAAGAGTTGTTTATAGTTTCATATCATAACTCTGCACCTGTGGGTACTTGTAAATGTGTTCAACCTGCACAAAATAGATCTAGCTAAACAATAATACACACATTTGTAGAGAGAATTGGAGAAAGAAGAAGAAGAAGGAGAGAAATAATGGAAGAATTCTCATTAACCGTTTCCACACTCAAAGAGTGAATAATTTACAATAGATATAGGATACACGAGTAACTAATGAGCCATAGTGGTGGTCTAGAGTGATTTGGACACACACCAACAGTTACGAGAGTAAACTGCCACCTAGTCTAGTCTCTTAGGCAGTTACGTGAGTGAACTGCCACCTAGATGAGTTAACTAGTCAAATAGTCTTCAGTTAACTGACTGAACAGAGAGTAGTAAGGAGTTAACTTAGGAAATCAAGGGTAATGCACCAGTTTGGTGATGATCCCAAGGCAAGTGCGCATTAGCATGGTGATCATCCCAATGTTTCATGGTGACAAAACCAATGCAGTATCTAAACTCAACTCAACTAGTCAAACTGAAGTGTCAATTGAAAGAGAATATTCTCCAAGTGGAATATTCTCCCCTAAATATAGGAGCATGGATAATGACTAATTATGACTAATAAACAAGGAAAAATAAATCCTAGGTGTGTGTGACATAACTCCAACACCCCCCCTGAACATCACTATGGTGAAAATAAACACTGGGTCCCAACAACAAGGCCATGTTAGGTACCCAAATACAAAAGATACGCTGAACTAAACGAGGAAAGAGGGAAAACCTCATGAGAAACCCCCCCCCTCAAATTACAATGCATGTAAAAAAAATGAGAAGGAACAAAAAACAGTTGCTAAGCAACCTTGTCCTTCACTCCAAGAAGAACTCGCGTGCTCGTTGAAGATTTTATTGAATATGTAGATGTCTGCATGGATTTGATGAAGTATATGCCCCATTGAGATGTCCACACATATCCATTTATCTTCTTCTAATTAATAATATCCAAATAAAGATTGGATGAAATTTTGAAAACCATGCGGCCGTTTCCGAAAAAATGCTGAAATTTTGTTGATTTTAAAACGATCATAACTTCACTTCCCGGACTCCGTTTTGGATGATTTTATTTTTGAAATTGGATATTTTCCCAAGAGGAATTCAAATATCCAATTTGTTTATGCAAATTGTGATAAGAAAATATCATAATTGAGTCTGATGTGCGTGACTCTCTTTTTGTCTCCTGAGATGCATGCATTGCGCATGGAAAAGTGTTTGCATGTGACCCCTGAGATGCATGCCATATATCTTCCACATGAATTTCAGAAAACAAATCTGAAATGGAGTAGACATCATTTTCAATTAATGGAGTACAAATTTGTACAAATACTTTTGTAGAAGACTCTTCATAATTAGATGCTTGATCTTCTGATGGCTTCTCTTCTGGCTCTATCTGTTCAACCTCCTGCATGAAATCTTCACAATCTTCTTTATTCCTGAATAGAACCTCCAATATGGTCCATAATTCATTTGGAGTGAATTTTTGTGTGACATCACATACTTGGTGGAGAATTTCTAGAGAAATAAACAAGCAGATAAATCCTATTGCCATATCTTGTCTATTGAGAAAATCGTTTTTCTCATTGGCAGAATTAGGCTCTACTTCCATTTCCATGGTTATTTGGTATAAGTCTCTACTTCCGAGAAGAAGTAAAATCTCTGGCTTCCACTCCAAATAGTTATGAGGTGTAAGAAGTATTATTGGTGAGTAAAACATAAATTCCATCTTTTCTATGTTCTTCAATCTTCAGTACTTGCAAAAATAATTTGGTGTAGATTTTGCTTAGCAGTTTGTCGGCTCTGATACCATGTAAATGTTTTGAAACTGCACAAAATAGATCTAGCTAAACAATAATACACACATTTGCAGAGAGAATTGGAGAAAGAAGAAGAAGGAGAGAAAGAATGGAAGAATTCTCATTATCTGTTTCCACACTCAAAGAGTGAATCATTTACAATAGATATAGGATACACGAGTAACTAATGAGCCATAGTGGTGGTCTAGAGTGATCTGGACACACACCAGTAGTTACGGGAGTAAACTACCACCTAGTCTAGTCTCTCAGGCAATTACGGGAGTGAATTGCCACCTAGCTGAGTTAACTAGTCAACTAGTCTTCAATTAACTGATTGAACAGAGAGTAGTAAAGAGTTAACTTAAGAAATCAAGGGTAATGCGCCATTCTGGTGATGATCCCAAGGAAAGTGCGCATTATCATGGTGATGATCCCAATGTTGTATCGTGACAAAACCAATGCAGTATCTAAACTCAACTCAACTAGTCAAACTAAAATGTCAACTGAAAGAGAATATTCTGCAGGTGGAATATTCTCCCCTAAATATAGGAGACTAGATAATGACTAATTATGACTAATAAACAAGGAAAAATAAATCCTAGATGTGTGTGACATAACTCCAATAGTACTGAGATCCCTGAGGAGGTCCCCATTGGATAGTAGAAGTGCATTTACTAGTTTTATTAAACAATAATAAAACATATTCTAAGATTTGTTGTGACATGATTTTTAGTGGGATACCTGCTACAATTTACTGATCATGGATTGAATAGAGTAAAAAATTTCACTAGGAGAGGAAGTGTTGACTCTTGGGGTTGGTGTTTCTTTCCAATGCAAAGTATACCCACTTTTCAGGAATGAGTAATAGAATAGCACACCTAATTCTATATTATAGAAGGAGACCCATAATTAATTTTATAAGTGATTAATTGTATAGGAGAGGATATCCCAATGGGTTAGCTTAACCGAGCATTGCGAATGTTGCTAGGAATTTAACTAGTTCCATGCCAATAAGTTCCCAGTTCAAACCCCCTTCGGTGAGAAGCACAAGTCTATGTCAATCAATTTACTAGGAATGTCATCCACTAATGTGGGGAAACATCCCTTAGGTTTCCCATGACTCTAAAACAAATGAGATTTCCATCTTGGATGGAAAACAAATCATAATAATTTGATTGCATGAGATCACACCCATTCACTTGAATAAATTCATAGTTATGTGTGTGAAGAAACTCACTACCACTCCAAGCAAGGTAGATCACATATGGGTAAATGAAGGAAACTCACACCTATTGAAGCAAGTGAAATTGCAGGGATGTGGATTTAGGGTGATCACATTCATTAGAATGAAGGATGATTGCATGATCCAATGATAATCACACCTACTAGAGTGAGTGAGGTCACATGCCTTTCATTGAATGAAAGTCAACAATGTTTGAAGAAAATGATAAGGCCACAATCTTTGGAAAGATGACCAATCACACTAGTGGAAGTGATGGGAGGTCACACTATCTTGATGGAAGAACACTTGCACCTATTCAAATGAAGGAAATCATAGTGAATAGAAGTATTGTCACCATAATTGGAAGGTTGGTCACACCATTGTCAAAGAAGGGAAATCACACTTGTAGAAAAAAATATGGTTGCACTAGTTTCAATGAAGAAAATTGTAGTTGTTTGAGTGATGGGAAATCATGGTCATTGAATTAAATGACAAATCTACTACTTTAAATGAAGGGTTCTTTAATTTGGTAACTCACACAAAGGTAAGTGAGGTTAATCACACCATTAGAAGCTAAGGGGCCATTTCTATTTCGATGAAGGATGAATCGTTTCGGTTGAAACAAAGGCAATGAATGATTCACTTGGAGGGATGTGACTCAGTGAGAATGTGAACAACCATCATTCTAGGTAGATAAAATATTTGGTATATGGAAGGCCAAATGGATGGGAGTTTAAAGAGTCTCGAAGGGGATTTGAATAGCCATAAGCCAACCTAAAAATTTCCTTTGGGTGGATTCAAAATTAAAGGAAGAGCATATTCAAAACTAGAGTGTTCCCACTGAATATAGTATCATGTTTCAAATGAGTCTTCAAGACAATGGAAACATTAGGAGAAAGAGCCAAAGAAAATGAATGTAGCTCAAAGTTTGATAACACATTCTCATTCTAGATGAAGATTGCAAGCTAAGATAAAGGAAAGAAATTTCCCACTGAATATAGTATCATGTTTCAAATGAGTCTTCAAGACAATGGAAACATTAGGGGAAAGAGCCAAAGAAAATGAATGTAGCTCAAAGTTTGATAACACATTCTCATTCTAGATGAAGATTGCAAGCTAAGATAAAGGAAAGAAATTTTGTGCAATTTGGAGTCTTTTGCACAATCTTATCTACTTGTTAGAGCAATTGTAATATGCATTTCCATTGTATTGAAAGAATCAATAAATCATATTTGATTCCATTCCATTGTTGGTGTTTTCATGAAGTGGGTTTCTCTAGGGTAAATCTATGTGTCAATTTGTTTTGGTTGAATGTGTCATGTATTTTAAATTTTGTTATTTGTTTTTTTTTCTGCAATTAGATAACAAAAACACATTTACAAGTTTTAATAAATAGTATTAAAACATATTCGAAAATCATTGTGATGGGATGTTTAGAAAGGTGCCTACAATGGTTTATAGATCATAGATTGAATAGATTCAAAATATCACTATGATAGGAAGTGTCGGACATTGGGGCTAGTGTGTCTTTCCAATGTAGAGTATACACACTCTTGAGGAATGGTTAATAAACATATCATATCTACTTTTTTGTTATAGAAGTAAGGAGATCTATAATTTATTAAAATAACAACCAATTGTATAGGAGTGGATATCCTAAGGGGTTATCTCAACTAGGTGTTGTCAATGCTATTAAATTTTTGGCTAGTTTCATGCTAGTAGATGTTTTATTTAAATCTCCCAAGGTGAGGCATTCTAGTCCACACTGACATGTTTACTAGGGATTCCAATTACTAATGTGGGGAAGCATTCCTTAAATTGTTCCATCAATTTTTTCTTAGAAAAAAATTATATAAAAAAAAAAACACTTAATGTAATTATTACATAACCAAAACATAGGAAAAAATGTAGCAATAATATAATTTAAGTTAGTGTTTAAAATAATTTAACTTAGTAAGAAAATTAATTATAAATTTAAACATAACTTGGTAATAAGGAGTGAATAGATAAATTATAGAGCATAAAACGAGACATATAAAACTTAATGATAAAGTTGAACATAACTCGGTAATAATGAATGAATAAAGAAATTATAAAGCATAAAAAAAATAAAAATATAACAATAATATAATTTAACTTAGTGTTTAAAATAATTTAACTTAGTAAGAAAATTAATTATAAATTTAAACATAACTTGGTAATAAGGAGTGAATAGAGAAATTATAGAGCATAAAACGAGACATATAAAACTTAATTATAAAGTTGAACATAACTCGGTAATAAGGAATGGATAAAGAAATTATAAAGCATAAAAAGAAATAACCATGAAACTCCCATAATGATAACATGTGTATAAGATGAGAGACGTATATTCAATCTCTATACTTTGTTATAGATAACACAAAACTATAAAATTGATCTATGACTATGGAGTTGTGGAATGACTCTATATGCAATATCCTTAGGGAAACATATGAAGTAGGTTACACCAATGCATTCTAGTATGATAATTGTAAGAAAAACAAGAAAATGATAATTGTAAGAAAAAATAAGAGAAGTTGTTCAGCAACAAGTCCTTGTTTAGAAGGTAGAGAAGTTTGTTGTTTGGCTTTGTCATAAATATACATGATACTACTTATCTAACCAGTGCTCTTCTAACTTAGAGAGATATGAGTTATATATGAAGATTACGTAATAATGAAGGATATATTGTTATTGTGTAAACTAAGATACCAATACTCTTCTAACATAGCTTTGATATGAGTTATATATGAAGATAGTTAAGTCCGGTTTCAAGAATGACATTTTCAAAATATATTTGTGTAAGATGAATGTTTCCTGTCTACCGAAAAATAAATCTTTACACATGGAGTTGGAAAGTAATAAATGATGCAGACATTGTTGATAGATGGAAAGTAATAAGACGAGCACTTTTATGCCAATTTCCGTGACATTTTTAAGTGCACCATGAGTAGTGTAATAGTTATTGTTGCATTCATCATTTATAGTATGCCAACTTTAAAAAAACTCTCCAAATGTGTTGCAATTTCCATGAACGCTTTTGTCTTTTCCCTATCTTTGTTCCTTTGCATCTGTCAATCACACAACCAGGATTGGTCCACTCCAAGGGTGTAGAAAATTGATATCCTCGCTACCACTTCAACAAACGAGCACAGTGACGGGCACTTGAAATATCTCGTGTAGGCAAGCACTCGAACTCTCTCTATAGGAAAGTGTAGGCAAGCACTCAAACTCTCTCTGTAGGCAAGTGTAGGCAAGCACTCGAATGTAGGCAAGCACTCGAGCTTACCGAATACCTTCTTAGGCTCGGAAGCAATCTCCATCCTTTCACTTAGAGCTCCATAACAAGGCCATATATCAACCTGTTAGGGTAATTATTGTCTATTTTATTTGTCTTTAATCATTCTTTTCTTAGTTGATATAGAATCCTTTATCCTTTAGGTAATTAATGTCTTATGATTGCAACCTCATTCCTTTATTAGCGATAGGATCTTCTTGGACATTGGCATTTTGACGGTTGTGGGAGGAAATATTGGTAGGTATACCGCTAATTAGCTCTGAAAAATGTTGATATTTGGCAGAGAAGCACTAAGCCTGATATTTGGCAGAGAAGCACCAATTCTTAGAAAATAAGTTAGGGTTTTCTCATTGCTAAATTCTTCTTAAAGATTGAATGATGATTGCATAGTCTCCATATTGATTTTAAATGTTTCCATTATACGTTTTTGGTAACAGGGGTTCCAGTCCCTTCTTTTGAGTGAATCCAAGAGTTTTTTCCTTGCTTTTCTCAATCTACTGATTGGAAGATTTAGCCCAGAGTCTTAGCAAGAAAAAGTGAGGCCAATGTAAGAACCTCATCTGTAAAACAAAGGTAAAACCACTTCTATCGCTCTTATTCATGTTCATGGCTTGAACGTAACTTTTGTCTTGCCGATGAGAATATGTGGCCTACATCCATGTTGTAAAACAAAATTTTGTTCAGAAAGAAGATTGGGTTCCACAAACTCACTCGATTGGTGCTTTCCAGATTAAGTTTGTACATCTTCTTTCTGTTGCCTATCAAGTAGTTAGTTTGGTAAGTGATTCTTACCTTACCTCCAACACTCACACTCATAGTTCTCGATCCAAGTGGAGATCCATATATAAATTGAAAGACCCCAAATATCTGTGCAAAAGGTGTCTTCCTTGCAGGAATTGTCGGTGATTGGATTCAACATTTATAATAATATAATAATATAATAATATAATATAATCAAGTTCACATCAAGCCCTATATTTTTTACGTGATTTATCAAATCACCATCCACGTATCATACATGCAGAGAATCACATGTGCTTATCAAAAATCATGTTCGACCCTAAACTGGGGTCGTATGCTGTGCGTACTGGCAGTTGAAAGAAATTTCTCCTTTAGCGTAGAGGGACTGAGCCTGAAGGTTACTGAGCGATAGCTCACAAAATATTAATATACCGAAGGACACAAGGCTATCTACTTTGGGTCATCGACAGAAGGACAAGGACCTGAGCGATTCTAAAGTCAAGTGTGGGGCATTACAACTACTTATGGATTTTTTGGGCCTTAGCCTTTACTTATGCCTTTTGAGAGCGAGAAGGTAGAGATGACTTGAGAGAAAGTAAATGAAGGGGCCTTCTACTTGGTTTGGTTTAACTCCTCTTTTTTTCCAAAAGAAAAGTCAACCGACATTAAGCATCTATGGGTGATAGAACCCTAGCCCCAAAGAGATCTTTTCCTTCCTAAACAGTGCCGAAAGTCTCTATTTTCTTTCAATCATTTCAATCGAAATAGAAAATTATCAATCGTAAGGATACGTTACAGATGGAAGGAAGGCAAAGACGTACAATGAGGAGCTAATCTCAGGAGGTTCTGACCTGCAGAGACTAGAAGAGAGACTTTGAACAACAAAGCTATATAAGGTATTTTTAATCTAGTGATATGTGTGAGTGGGTTTTGTTAAATATAGACAAATTGCACATACAAAGGCCTTAACTTTGCCGAACTCCACCTTCTAGTTGCAGAGAATACTACCCGCATATATGGTGGTAAGTTCATTGTTAAAATATGTTTCAGACTGAACTAATTTTTGCAATTTAACCTTAAAGTTTGTATGAAAAATTGCAGGGAAAAATGTAGGAAAAATTGCAGAGATAAAGGTGGAACTCCACCTTGAAACGTATGGTTACAAATAATATGGTTCCAGAAATGTCTCTCGAAATTCATGGTCATTTCGTTCTGCATGAAATGGTGTCATAGATGAAGTTTTAAGAAAATCTCACCACCCATTGCACTCGTGGATGAACATAATCTGCATCTTGAAGCCAAGGTCATACACAAGGAACCACAAGTGAAGGGTGGAGGCACCCAGGTAAGTCCCAAGTTATTGTCTTCATGGGGTTAATATTTTTAACCATGAGCTAAAGAAGAAAGGAACGAAGGGGCGAAGAAAGGAAGAAGAAAGGAATGGAGGGGCGAAGAAAGGAACGAAGTGTCCGAGAGCTCCAACCCTGAGCAGAAGGGGAAAGCCAGGAGGAAATAGAGCCTATGTGTGATGTGTCAAAAGTAGAGTGTTCTACGTGTAAGCTAAAAGTTTTCTACGTGGAAGCAAAATTGATGGGACAAACATACACTAATATATGGCTAGATAAATATGGGCTAAAATTTAATGTTTATGAAGTAATGCTAGATTGATCTCTAGCATTACTTCATTTGTTAAAAATCAGAAACAAATGTGCACTTTAAATCAACGCTAACCCTAAGATATTCTCCCCTATGCCTCGAGAAGAGGCCAAATAAGAGGGAGAACAAACATACACTAATATATGGCTAGATAAATATGGGCTAAAATTTAATGTTTATGAAGTAATGCTAGATTGATCTCTAGCATTACTTCATTTGTTAAAAATCAGAAACAAATGTGCACTTTAAATCAACGCTAACCCTAAGATATTCTCCCCTATGCCTCGAGAAGAGGCCAAATAAGAGGGAGAACTCAAAACTTAGGTTAAAAATAACCTAAATTGTATGATTTCCGTAAAAGTTTGATTAAAACAATTAAAATACATTGGTTTCTATGTCAAGTTATTAGAAAGAGTGAAAATCGATTACTATTAGTCCCTCAACCTGAAGGACAGGGACTAATAAGTGATAAGTTACATATTTATACAAGATAATGGTATACTACTCAAATTTATAAGATGCACCATTTAATGCAAATATCAATCGTTACCTTTGGGAAATACGTGCAACATGTATCATTGCATTATTCCCTTAAATTAATATAGTTTTAGTGTACATTGACTTCGCCAACTTTGATACGTGGTTCTTCTGTTAATTTATTATTAATTTTCATGTTAATGAGTAGATCTAATATTATATAAAAAAACTATGGTTAAGTTAGATGACATTGCAATATAAAATTAAAGAATTTAGTTTTAATTTACTATCCAAAATCCAAAACATATAGTTTAATATCCAAATACTCCTTATTCTTGACCTTCTAGTTCTCACTTTTAAGGCTTTAGCCGGTATAGTACCATACATATTGAAATAGTAAAAAAATTATTTGACAAAACATGTCAAATGCAGAAAATAAATTAGAAATAGGATCGTGGAGACATGCAAATATAAGCCCCACCCAAGTCTCCATTGTAGGAATTGCATAACTCAACTCCACTTCAAAATGATGTACAATTGTTGACTTCACCCATGGCATCCATAAGTTCCCCATTCAAGGAGTAAAGGATGCCCAATTTCTTCTCATTGGCCAAAGAAAAATTACAGAGGGTGGAGTTCCTAGAGTGCTCAAAATCTAGTGGAGGAGGAGATGAGATGACCTCCTAGGGGAGGTTAAGGTGGGATGATAACCATCCAACTAGTGACTACATAGAAACCAACTAGGATGATAACTCCAACTTGTAAACAATATTATCAAGTTTCTTCAAGTTTTTCTCTACATGATACACATTAACCAACACACATTTTTTAACACCACATATAATTTGAAATATATTACGTATATATATTAAATATTCAAGTAACTTTTCTTGTTCTCTTATTGGGATGTGATTCTATCATGCTTTTTGTAGTAAGTGTTTTTCATTGATCTTCAATCAATCATCTTATATCAACTAATTACCTGTATAATGAAATATTCTTTACAAAGTAAGTGAAAAAAATTAGCCTAAAATAACAACAAGATTATAAAACATTTTTAGGTTGAGTAGTGCACTTTTCAATAGTAGTGTGCATATGTACACATATTATAAAATATTGTTGCAGGTTTGTGTGCCAAGACATGTTTGTTACCCCCTCTCCCACCTAGGGGTAACTAGAAGAGATCATGTCTCATGGTTGACAATTAAGACAATAATCCCATATATGATCATTAACATTCCCACAACAACCCCTCAAATGCCTCCCCCCTCATCTAGCTTAGTTCACTCACTTTATTAGAATGGTTCATCTGAAGATGGTGGTCCAACACACATGAGGTACTCTTAGTCGTTGTTTCATATAAAGTGTCATATTTAATGCATTAGGCATTTATGTGAGGATCATTGGGTTGAAGTCGGATTATGGATCATGATTGCTTGGAAGTTATGTTTTTTTCCTTGTTTCACCTTGGTGACCATTATTTATGTCCTAGTTTAGTGTTGTCACTCTTGGGGAACATGGGTACTACTAGCAAGCCTTGATAATGGTAACACACCTCTCCCTCTCATACTTAAAAAATTTCATCCTGGGGCCTTTTGCAGTGTACTATATTTTGGTAATGGATGTTACATGTACACCAAAAAGGCTTGTGGTTCATTCTCTTATGAGAATAAGGGCTAGAATGCCAAGGCTGATGCAACTTCTAAAAAAAGTGAATAAAAAATAAAGCATGATATAAAAGAAAGAAGAAATAATGGGATGATGAATGACCAAGTCAATAGACAAAGGTAAGATTGAGCTCTACCCCTTCACTATGAGGTGATCGCCCCTAGTCTTAATGCTCTGTATGCATATTAATTAAAAGGAATTAATCCCAGTAAGAAAAATAATGAATGCTTGAAGCCTGCAAAGGGGACTTGCAAAAGAAATACAAGAATATCAAAAGGAAGGAAAGGGGTTTGGAATACACACACGGACGATGAAAGGGTATCTCAAGAAGACAACACTCCCTATACAAAGGTTCTAATGGATATGGATGTAGCACAATACCTTACATGTTAATGAATCCATCACCATGAAGTAAACCTCATGCCACTTCATTCACTATACTTACACTTTGATGGGTTTTGTGGAAACTATCTCTCTACCTGGGTACTAGAACACCTAATAGGGACTTTTGATGGTTCTCCCATACCTAAACTTGGTAGATTGCATAAAGTATTAAGATATGTGAAGTTTGAAGGACATACCTAATGTGAATTTCTTACATAGATTCTTTATTAAATTGTGGCTTACTTTATATGACTCTAATGGATATTGTATCTTGTAATGGTTGATTCACTGAACTTGTTTTCCCTTGTTTGATCATGATGCACTCTTGACATGGTCCTTTGGAGGACATTTTTTATCATGATACCCAAGGGCACCTCCCCACACCTCCTAGACCTTGGACATTAGACATATGAGATAGGATGTTGCATATGTAGCATGGTGTACCATTGAGAGGGAAGAAAGCCCCACATGATGGACAAAACACGCCTAAGCATATTAGGGTTTGATTAGATTATGTTGCACTTGGAGATGATGCCACACCTCTTGGGAGAGGTTATGGAGTCCTCTTCACCTATGGCGTCACACCCTATCCCTTGGACATTGCATTTGTGATGATGGTGTCATGTTTGATGCTTAATGAGCTCACCTAACATGAGAGAATCCTTCTTGATGATGAGTTGGCACTTGATGGTGAAGAGACATGACCCTTGGGGTGAGAGACACGACCTTTGATGATGCTTGCACATTTTCATGGAGTTAAGTGGCATTTGGAGGCACCTTTTCACCTTTAGAGAGTGACATAATGGGATTTGGAGGCTTCTACACCCATACATGTCACCTTTTGAGGGGACATTTTGATGTACTATCATTGTATCTTTATGTTTGAAGCTATTTTGGGGGTCGAACATGACCGATCCACCTTGTATCAAGGATGTTTTATTGATTTAGGAGCTTTGAGGGATTATAGCATAAGGTTTTCCTCATATAAGAAGGCCAAAAATCCTCATTTGTCAAATCACAACACACACTTGTGGAGAATCATCATTAGTTGTATTCTTTTTCTCTCTCTTCATCATGGATTATATATGTGCACCTTTGGAATATTGATCTAGTGGATTCTTTTTCTTGTTTTGGTGGATGTTTCATGAAACTAGGGTTTCCTCATGCATAGTGACGTGGTCTAGTAAGTGGTATTTAAGTGAATGCTCTATCAAAGAGGTGATAAGTTGCATGTTGTCTTATCTCCTTCGATAATTTTTGCTAGAAACCCTAGGGAAGGATTGTAATTGGTCATCCCCTTCCCTTGTTTTATCCATCTCAATTTTGTTAAAGCGTACAAGGTCAAGATTAGGGATTGTGAGTGGAAATTGCCCTAAACTTGTCTTCCAGATCGAAATATAGGATTTATGAGGGGATAACTCTACGGTTTGACCTAGTTCCACTTGATCATGTGCTAAACGCTCTAGAAGAAGTAGGATGACACCTAGGGTTTATGAGTGGATAAACTCTAGGATTTGTTTTCCTAGAAGGTTTGACCTAGTCTTATGATTGGATAATACTAGGGTTTAATATTCAAGTATTCCTTTTCTTTTAGCATCCTTTCAAATTTTTGCATTGACTCCATATTCCCAAGGAATTAAAGAAGGCATTAATCTTTCTCTTGATACAAATTATTACAAGCCTTAGTTTAACTTCTTTCTCCCAAACGACTTGGTTTTAGCTTAGGGATTGCATTCCATTTGCATTTTTAATGACTTTCTAGCCTAACATATTGAATCTTAGCTTAGATTTTCATCTAATGTCATAATTTTATGCATTAATTCCATTTTCATCCATTAGGGTTTAATGTGTTGCATCTAGTTAACATGGTTTA
>JZKD02S1673141.1:983805-1062255 GCA_000966675.3 Picea glauca | reverse complement strand
TTTTATAGGTGATCAGTTGGGTAGAAAACCAAATCTATTAGGAATTGATTTTAGAAATGATCACCCATGTGTGCCCTGACATGTACTATACATACCATATACCTCATTTGGAGAAACATCCTTAGTAGTCAGTTCTTTTTTGGGATCTTTGCCATGCATGGGTAATCCTATAACCCTTTGAATCATTGTTACATCCACCAGATATTCCCCCCAATACCAAAGGTATCCCCCATAGAGATGAGTAAGTAAAAAGTGGACACAAATCATCACCAACCCCCCATGGACAAAGTGAGGGAAATCGACCAGGGAGAGTATGCCCACATCACAAAGAGGTTTGGCCCAATCATGTGTGATCACTAGTTATTGGCAATCTGCACTTCAAACCACCTTCACATAATTGTGGAAATTCAAGGTTTGAAACTATTTGGGATGTCTTACATCATAATCGAATAAGTGCACATCTTGCACTTTTCCTGTGTGGGATCTTGTAAAGCTCACATTTCGGGGAAATGTCGGTTCTATTATTTGGCGATCTTGTGCGATCTTAGATTTATTATGGGCCTATGACCAACTTGAAGAAGCCATTTAAACCATTTGTGTAGAGTTTGTTGTTTGCGAGCATTAGTATAAGTATATTGTATTTATTCTTATTTCTACTCAACTCTTCCATCATTATGAAGTTATGAACTCTTTCTTGTAGAAATAGGAAGGTTGATGCATAGTTGGAAAAGTATTAACTTGAAGAGAGGAAAGTTTATAGGAAGCTATAGTAGTATATTGGGGGGGGATCTGTATCAATTTGTTAATAACTCATAGTGTCATATGATGTTCTTCGACCCCCAACAAGAAAATTCTCACTTATACCATCTTGGCATTCCCTTCAAGTGTAAATGATCGAGAGTTTCATGATGCAACCCCACCAACATTCTATATTTTTGACCCACATCATCCCTTTTGCATTCATAGTGCATGGACACCCCCTTTTATTTCCAAACATGCATAATCCTTGGGCGAGATCTTAACATTTACTATTGGTTACTATCTCAATAGGCTCTCCCTTAGATACCATACAATGAATATGTCACATTTTATGGCATGAAAAGGTTTGGACCATTGTACTTTAATTATGATAGTGACGTATTTGTACATGCATGAGTCTTATTCTCTGGTAGCATCATACATTCTTCCTGTGCACCCCTGCATCAATATACCCTTGGATAATTGATCACAAGGACCTATGGCAGGTCATGACACTTTTTCACATGTGCCCATTCGATCAGTTTTCACCATATAGGGATTGCATTCATCCTTTCTGGTTCTGGTGGCATCCACTAAATAACCACTACTTTCTTACTACCAGGGGACTTGGATGTTATCTCAATGGGGTTGAGTGGGATTGAATGGATGTACATTGTATCTATTGCAACAAATGGTGTAGCATATCCATCCTTTGCACACGTGGCTCCCTTACTTGTCCTACAAAAAACCAAGGAACCTAGGGGACAAAATTCTTTCTCAGCAACACACGTTGGACCTTCAAGTACTGGTTGTGTTCCCTACGTCGTTGCTTGGATACCCACTACCTTTCATAGGAACATATATATTGATAGATATCCACCCCTGGTCTGAACCTTTCTCTCAGTGGGATCTTCATTGCTGCCCATTTGGGAAAATATTATCGATGTGTATTGCACCATTGCATGGGTACTCCTATTAACATTTTATCGAGGGTGTGGACTTAGTGGTGTTTAGGAATGTGTTTCATCCATGCAATAAATGCATCCAAAAGATCCAAACTCTTCTTCGTGCACTTCGGTGGTAATACGCACACACCTCCTTATTGAAACTTCATAAATCTTGTTCTTCCAACTCTCTACTATGTCTTTTGAATCTCTGTCATATAACTTCATGATCCTCTAACTAAGTTCCCCATCTGTCATGGGATTGACATAATATTCCCTAAGCCCTATGATCTTGTAGATATTCTCAATAATAGAGCTTTGTGCATCCTCATTTACCATCTTATTGTACCTATCTCCTTTATTAAGATACAAAGGTGTGATAACGTGTAGGGTGTCAGTCTCAAACAACATATGTCACTTCTTCATATTCAACACTGCATTTTTTTCAAAGGCCCAATCAATTCCAAATAGGAAAGGGTAGGGATCATAAGTATCCATAATCTCTATCACTTCAAAATCAACCTTTGTCTTCACCCCTTCTATGTTCACTTCAACTTGCTCCAGTTGACCTGTAGGATATATCCTATATTGATTTTCCAATTGTAGCTAACTGGGAAACCAAACCAATCTTGTTTTACCCATCAATTCCCAATGTGAATTCTTTGGCAGGATGTTCACGTCAGAACCCAGATACAACATGATCACATCCATTTCATAACTACTGAGTTAAGTTGTCATCTTGAATTCTCTTGCTAAGCGTTTATGTTTACTCACCTGGTGTTGATGTGAGGAATGAAACTTACTCACTCAAGCATTTTTGAATCTCACTAGGCTAAGGTGAAATAGGAAGGAATGTTACCCTGGGATTATAGCTTACTCAAAATTATCAATCAGTGCTCAAGAAAATGCTCTTGGGCCTGATGTTATTATCAATTTGTATTCTTTTTCTAAAAAAATGTTTGTGTATGAATGTTTATAAAATTAAAATGAACAAAATAAAGAATACATACAATATGAAAACCAATAACACAAGTCTCAATTGAGAATAAACCATATTTTTATTAATGATAACTTTTCAAAGTTTCAACCAAATGCCTCTTTTCAAACCCCTACAAGGGTATGGACCAAAATCAGACTTAGAAGTATAGGATGGAATTTCAACTATCATACAAATATGATAGGTGTCTAAAAGAAAAATACCAAGACTGAAATGTACTGGATCAACCAAACCACAAGCTCATAAAGTCTTGACTCTGCAAAATAGTCTTAATCGAAACTAAAAATTAATTCAGGAATTTTAATGAAACTAAACAAACTGCTAAGATGAATGAAAGGCCTTATGAAGCATGTCAAAAGTCTATGTTTCTTAGTCCTTTATTATTTTTCATCTTTAGAATGATCATGTTGTCAACAATATGCTTTAGCTCTTATAAAACTAATAAAATGAATGAATGGATATCATAAATATCAATTTTAAACAAAAGCAAAACCTTATTATTAGTATTTCTCTCTATTTCCGTGTGTCTTCCTTGTCCTTCTTTTCTTCCTTTTATTCTCTAAAAGGTATTTATTCAAGTAGTTGAAATACTTTTAGTTACTAAAGTTAGATAACTTTAGTTAATAAATAGGACAAATATTTTATATGATAAGAATAGTCAATAAATAATATAATAAGTAAATAGGTGGGGTCCCCTTTTATCATGCATCTTTTATTTCAATAATCTTTTCTAGATTTTTATTTTCACTCTAGAATATTATAAAATATAAAAAATCATCTCCATAAAGCATACCATAAACATGCATCAAAATTACCATGACATATATCACTTGTGACTTCCATAATTTAACATGATATTTTAAGTCTCAAAAATAAATATCATAGTTCTGCCATCTGTCCAAAAATAGTAAGTTCATAGTCAAGTATAAATTAAAACAAAGTCAAAATAATTCAGGGAATTTCTTTCTAAATAATTATTCCCTTTCCCTGATGAAGTCTTCATATTGAGAATCTTCTAACTGTGTTACTTCAGGATGTATATCACTTATGTTTCTCTTACCACTACTTGTTGATTTCATCTTTGAGTGAGAAAAGGAAGAAGAATTGGCCATGCTGGGAGAGGTGATTGGTTGATTTCCTTTGTTATTCTGAGAGCTATGGAGGGGAGTTTTGTAATCTTTAGATGGTGGTGGAGGAGGAGACATGGATGTATTTGTAGAAAAAGTATGAAATATTAATCTTAGGTGAATCAGAGGAGGAGGAAATGAAGCATTTGTGGCAACAATATGAACTAGAGGAGGATGTCAATGGGATATTGATTTGCACCAGAGGATGGATTAGCAGGAATACCACCCCATCTATCATTATGTTGTTGCACAGGGGATTTAGGAACATTGATAATAATCTGGTTAGGCTACAATATGACATTAGGAGGTACTTGGACTTGAGGCAAGGCATGTTGTCCAACAATATTTAAGTGTCTAGTTTGAATTAGTTGCTCACATTCATCAAAATTAGTGTCAAAATGTATATAGAATATTAACTGTTTATGCCCACCAAGTTGCCAAAATATGTTAGGAAATCTTCCTCTTCTTCCTTTATTTCCTCCTCTACTGCTACCCTTGTTGAAGAATCTCATTTATATCCATCATAGTCAAATTAGTACATGAAATATTAAACACAGTAAAATTAAACATCTAATACAATTTGTCATCATAATTAATTTGTCTTTGAGATAACACAACCATGCCACATAAAAGGGAAATGAAAAGGAAAAGTGAAAACAAGGACAAAATTCCAACTCTATATTTATCCTTCCAACAACCTTTAATATTTGAAACATACATACAAACCATCTCTTCTTAAAATATGTACATAAAATCACAAGGAGATTATCAAAACCTGAACTTAAGATCATGTCTACAAGTATCTTTATGAAATCAATCAGTCCGGAAATCATTCCGAGTCTTTTCAATAATATATGCATGCTATAATATAATTATGTTCTCAAATAACTATGTTGGCTACACATTCAAATCACATTTCTTTCATATTCCTTTTATCTTAATTATATAGGCAGGGACAAAATGTAAAAAGGATTTAAATGAATGTGATTTAAGGAGATTGCCTTATGTAAAGTGAAATTAATGAGAGAATAATAGTCTATATAATAATCCTTAAATCATATGAATTCCATTAATGCCATCTAAAACATGACTCATAACATGTCTATCATAACCAGTCATATGCATAATCTCTTTTAATATATGCGCTTACCCAAACCACATTCATAAACCAATAGAACCACTTTTAGGTAAACCATCATCCACTTGTTTTTTAATCCATTTTATTTATTTCACTCAAAATATCAACTGGAATAGGAGTGGGGGCATATACTATCAATGAAAATACTAACATGCACATGTAACCGCAAGTTCACCAACCCAAGTCATTGCATGTTCAAACCAATATTTTAATCCAAGTCGAAGAACTATAAGATATACCCAAATAGTAGAGCTCAATATGCTATGAGTCTTGACTCATAAATGACCATATCTAATTCCATGCTTACTGAGAAAGACCACACATAAATAATCAGAAATATAATGCATATATTGAATCATTTTTAGGTTTACCATTTATTCTATAACATTACATGCTCAACCAATATTTTTACCAAATAATATCATGGGATAGAGAACATAAAAACATGATAATATTCTTTTGAAATAAAGTTCCATTTTAAGGTACCATATGTAATATAATAGGAAGAAACAAGAATATTCAACAGTTATCTATATAAGAACAAAATATGGAGAAGAGAAATACCAGAAATAATATATTTATTCAAAGAAAGCAATGTTCACTTGCCTCTTTGAGGGGGAAACCTCCAACAATGCAGAGCTATACTACAATAATTATCAAGATAAAACTTTCTCATGCATCCCATTCTTATTTATATTAATTCTATCTTCTAAAGAACATTCCAGAGGAAGATATTTCTAGAAGTGGAAGCTTCTATTAGGTCCCTAACATATTTATTAAATAGGCTTTATTGAATAATGTTGGTCTTTATTACATTGAAAATTTATTATTCTATAATGTGAGGGGTTAGGGAGGTTAGGTCCCTAACATACCCTTCCCCTTGAAAAAGATCCTTGTCCTCAAGGCTTAAGATGAGAAAATTGTTGTATAATGGTAGCCGAATCCTAGGTGGCATCTTCTGGTGGAGTATCCTTCCATTGAACTAAAACTTCCTTGATGGTGCACTGACAAAGACGACACTCGCGCTTTTCTAATACAACTTGTGGCTGCAACCAAATGGAACCTTCTTCATCCAACTATGGTAGACTGGTCTATGTGTGACACTTAGTGCCAATCACTTTCTTAAGGTATGAGACATGAAAAACATGATGTAGCTTGGAGTGACTGGGAAAGGAAAAGCCATGAGTTCCATGCATTTGAGAATAGTATAAGGACCATAAAATATCGGGGAATTTTTTTGAAACTGTTGGGATTTTAATGAAGTATGCTTGTACAGTTGTAGACAAAGAAACACCCAATCCCCTTTAACAAATTGGCATTCCAAATGACCCTGATATTCCTATTGATTCATGCAGTTCTAAGCCATCACCAAATTTTCTTTGAGAGTACAGAGAACAGTCATGCAGACTATAATATTGTGGACAACCTCTAGAACCTTTGAGACACATAGCATGTATGGAAGAATCAATGTTGTCTTATGCCTATACATGGATTCAAAGGGAGTCATGAAAGTGGGATTATGGTAAGAGGCGTTGTACCACCATTCAGCTAGTGGTAACCACTGAACCCACTGATGTTGTTTGTCAAACACAAAACACCTCAAACGTGTTTCCAAACACTTGTTGACCACTTTTGTTTGGCCATCTTTCTTGGGATGATAGGTTGTGCTGAGTTGCAATTGGGTTCCCTGGAGCATGAATAATTCTTGCCAGAAATTGCTGGTAAAAGTTGGATCTCGGTTAGAAACAATAGAATGAGGCATTCCATCGAGTTTGAAGATATTATCCATAAAAATTTGAGCCACTATCGATGTTGTGAACATGTGTTGAAGAGCACATAAATGAGCATATTTGGAAATATGATTGACTACCACCATGATGACTGACTTATTTCCTGAATTGGGTAAGCCAACAATGAAATCCATATAAATATTCGTCCAAATAGTAGGTGGAAGTGGAAGCAGTTGGAGTGTTCCTAGAGGTTTGATAGTCTTTCCCTTATTGCGTTGATATGTATCACATTTGACCACAAAGGTGTGGATGTCATATTTCATACAGTCCCAGAAGAAAGAACCTTTGACCCGTTCATAAGTTTTGGTAAAACTTGAATGACCCACGGTAGGTGAAACATGAAACTCAAAGAGAACCGTGGATTTAAGGGTTGAATGTTTGATTAAATATATGTGACCTTTATAGCGAAACTTGTCATTATACCAAGAGTACCTTAGAGAAGCTTGGGGATCCCTTTGTAGTTGTTGGATTAGGATATACATTTTGGGGTCTTGTAACCATTCCTGAAGAACAACCCAAAGACAGTTAGTGACAAGGAATTAGAGGGAAAAGATGGACCCTTCTTCTTCATATTTCCTGGATAGAGCATCCACCACCACATTTTATTTTCCCTTCTTGTAAATGATCTCACAATCATATCCAAACATCTTGGTCACCCAATTTTGTTTCTCCATGGATAAAATCCATTGTTCCAAGAAGTACTTTAGGCTTTGATGATCGAAGTTGTCTCAATAGATAAGGGTGTCAGAGATCCATTGCATGCAAAATAAGCAACATTTCCTTTTCATAGATAGATTGGCCCAAATGTCGCTTCAATAATTGCTTGTTGGTGAAATCCAAAGTCCATCCATATTGCATAAGGAATACCATAATTCCTCTCCCTAATGCATCACATTCTAGAACAAAGGTCTTGGTGAAGTCAAGTAGGGCCAATACAAGATTATTGCACATAGCTTCTTTCAAGGTTTGGAAGGATTGGTCAACAGCTAAAGTCCAACTGAAAGCATTATTTTTAAGGAGAGTTGTTAGAGGAGCCACGATGTTTCCATAATTCTAAATAAACTTGTGATAATATCTCGTTAAACTAAGGAAACCACACAGAATTTTAAAATTTTTAGAGTGAGGCCAATTTTGCATAGCTTCAATTTTCTTAAGATCCACCCATACACCATCCTTGCCAACAATATGACCCAGGTACTCAAATTCAGAGATTCCAAAAGAACATTTACTTTGTTTGAGGAAACATTTTTGATTGGAGAGGAAATGGATAACTTGATCCACATGGGAGATATGGGTTTGCCATATTTTACTATAGATGAGAATATCATCAAAGAATACTAACACAAAGTGACAGAGAAAAGGACAAAATACATGATTCATGAGAGTTTGAAAAGTTGAGGAGGAATTACAAAGACCAAATGGAATGACCAAGAACTCATAGTGGCCCTCATGAGTTGAAAATCAAGTATTGGGAATGTCTTCCTCTTTCATACATATCTGGTGGTAGCCAGAATGAATGTCAAGTTTGGTAAAGTATTGAGCCTTACTGAGTTCGTATAGAAGGTCATCAATGACAGAAATGGGAAATTTTTCGTTGATGGTAATTTTGTTGAGGGCATGAAAATCAGTGAAAATGCACCAAGTTCATTCCTTATTGAGTACCATGACAACTTGGGAAGAGTGTGGGTTGATACTGGGATGGATAACACCCGCTTCTAGCAATTCTTGGACATTGTTCTCAATTTAATTTTTTTGAGAAAAGGGATGGTGATAAGGGCACACATTAGGAGGAAGGCTACTTGAAATTAAAGGAATGGAATGGTCATGGTCACCATGTGAGGGGGTGAGGTCCTGGGGAGTTTGGAAAATAGTGTGATGTTGGGAAATGATAGATTGAAGTTTGTGGTGAAAAGAGGGAGTCTCAACTGCTTGAATGGAATAGATTTGGGAAATGATGCTAGAATGAACTTTTTTGAGTAACTTTTACATGTGGTGGGAACTAATGATCTCCAGAGAGCCCAATGTAATTCCTTGGAATTTATATTGTTGTCCTTTGTGTTGGAATTGCATAGTCAAATTCTTAAAATACATGGTTATAGAGCCTAGAGTGAATAGCCATTAGACACAAAGAACAATGTCACAACCACCCATGTCAATAGAAAACATGTGAGATTTCAAGTTATACTGATCAATTTGTAAGCACACATTTTCACAAGGCCCCCCCAATTTCATGGAACCACCATTGTCAATCATGATTTGAAAATTGTTGAAAAAATGGATATAACAATTGATTTCTTGGGCAAGGAGACAATGAATGAAATTAGTAGTGTTTCCACTATCAACTAAGATGATGACTTTCCTATGCCTAATGTTACCAATCAATTAGAGGGTTTGGGGAGTAGAAAATTGAGTGAGATCATTCCATGATATCAGTGGCTCAACTTTGGGAGGATCATAGGGTAGAGTAAGATCATATGATTGGGGTAGTGTTTCCTTAGATGAAACCTTAGCATATTCATCAGAAACATCCTCCGAAATGGCCATAAGAACTTTATGTTATTTACACTTGTGCCTCAAAAAATACTTTTCATCGCAATTATAGAAAATACCATTGAGTTGGTGTTCAACCATTTCTTCCCGACTTAATTTATTGATCTAGAGAGGAGTGGTAGGAGGGATAGGATTGGTAGGCTCATTGTGAGGAATACAGGAGGGTTTGTAGTTTTGGGTGGAGATAATATGTTGGGATTCCTTGGCTCATTGAGTAGCTTCCAACCAATTTTGAGGTCGAGCCATTAGGACTTGGGTGCCAATTTCATCCTTGAGTTCATTGATAAAGAATTCCATGAAGAAAGCATCTGACATGCCCTCCATTCTAAAATCTATTGTCCCTTGACCAAGTTTTGGGAGATTTTTGGTCATAGTGACCTATTTTGGGACTTCGACAACCTATCAAAGGAAGAGCACAAGACAAAGTGGAGATCACGGGATCTCAGCCCAATTTTGGATCCTTTTTGGGTTTTGGGGAATATGTATCGGGAATGGGATGTTGGCCCATGGGTTTACCCATGTTTAGGCCTATTTTGTATGTATAAATAGAAGGATGGACAATGTAAGAAAAAGGTCGAATAGTGCATCAATGTGATGTGAATGCATGCTAAGTGCGAGTAGAGTCTGTAAGTTCTTTGTGCATGACTGTAAGAGACTTGCAAAGATGAGTGCATGTCCTTGTAGTATATTGTGGAGGGCTTAGTGCTATAATGCAAGGAAGAAGTATCTAGCGAGCTGTGAAGATCTTCTGTCCTATGCAGAGTAAGGGTTTTGATGGCTTTGTGCATGTAACCAATTGACTGAAGACAATAAAGAAGAAGAGTTGGTGGACGTAGCCCCGAGGTGGGGGTGAACCACGTAAACGTCATGTTGTCTTGCTTTGTGCTTGCATTAATATGCTTATGTCTTCTTTTGCTAAGTGATTTAAGATGATTAGATAGATCTGCTTATGCTTAGTGATAATGATATATGAGAATATTATATCTGATCCATATGAATGTGCTTAGTGCTTGATATTCTAGATCTGACCTATCCATTGATGCTAAGTGCTTAAGTATGTTATAACAGTGTGAATGTTGTGAAGCTCAGTTTTACTAGCGAAGTGATTATTGATTACATATTGTAGAATTGAAGGTTCTAAGTGCTCTATTAAGTTGTATAATCACAGATATGTGTCCTAGCTAAGGTTGCAGACACCTGAGTCTTGCAACCACCCCTGCCTCTACCTCGGGTGAGACTTCATCTGCTTTGCAGGTGTTGCCAAAAGGGTCGGTAGTTAGGGTTTTGTTGGTGCGTTGTTGTAGCGTTGAACCCTAGGTCTTCCCCTGTGCCAACAAATGGTTCCATTGTCAGGACCTGAAACTGTGATCGCTGGGAACTGAGAAAGAAGAATCTGTATGCAAAGATTCGACTTGGGATTGTGAAATCTCTATGCATAGATCTATGCCCTAATGCGTAGTTTCCTAATCGATTTATAAATCTCTATTCTAAAGAAGGAAGCCCGATTTGAAGAAAGGATGTCGGATCTGAAAGAAAGAAGTAAGATCTGAAAGATTTGTGCTCTAAAAAAGGTAAAAGTGAGAATTTCTGATTAAAAGAGGTAAGATATGCAAACTCTGTACTTTGATAAAGGTAAGAATAGTTAAAATTTTTAGATCTGGAAGATTTGTACTTTGTAGAAGTAAGATAAGTGGAAATTTTTGTTTCTAGAGTATGGATCTAGGTATGTTTAATAGAGTCTGTCCTAGTTTGAAAACTAGGGTATTAATAGATGAAAGAACATTTGATATGAATAGATCTGATAAGAATAGTGAAAGATATGTTATACCTATGCATAGAAAGAATGTTTGGAATAAAAAATGGATGCAGGATCCTAGAAATATTTTTTTGCAGGTTATCTCCAATGATCCTAGTGTGCAGTCTAGAAGAGGTTGGGGATCATTTAAAATAAAGAGAGGATTAACCCTCTATTACAGTTACAGAAGATCAGGACATCTGGCTAAGGAATGACCTGGTGGAAGACCTAGTTTCCTTTGTTGCAAAGCTATGGACCATGAAGTGTTGGATTGCCCCATAATGATTGCTAAGCTTGAAGGAATGACTCTGAATCAAGAAAACCCTTAATCATATCTAGAGGCTATAGCAGAACCCCAGGAAGAATCAGAGAAAGTATTGCTACAGATGAGAGAAACCTTGAATTACCACCAACATATTAGATTATCAGATATCTTTAAAGACAAGGAACGCCTTGAAGCAAGAATAGTAGACTTCGACATTGACTGTGTTCTAGATGAGGAAACACATGTGAATATCATGATAGAGAGAACTTGGAAAGTTGTAGGGAGGCCTGCTATGATTCCTTCATTAGGAGGAATAGGGTTATTCAGAGGAAAACTGGTAAACCTGTGTGAGAGGCTCGCTCAGATACCTATGATTGTTAATGGAAATTTGACAGAGGAAGATTTTGAGATTATTAAGTTTGTTGAAGACAGTGCCCCATTTACCATGTTAATAGGAAAACCTTGGATTGACAGAGCTCAAGCCAGACAAAAGGAAGAAGAATAAGTCTTGGAGTAGAAGAAACAGGATTTAAAATATTTCATGACTAGAAGGATTGCATACTTGATTGAAGAACAGGAGAACGGATCGAAGCTATTTGTCACTAGATACCCTGATGTCGAAGTTGCAAGAACACTAGAAGACCCATAGAAGATTGAAGTACTTAATCCAAATAAATAATAGGTATTACCCCTGAATCCTAGGAAATAATCTCAACAACGCGCAGTGACTACGTTAAAAGAATATAAGAATTAGAATGGAAAAAGACATCTCGAGTAGAAGCTCACTAGAAAGAAGGATATAAAGCTAAGTAAGAAGAGATCTATGATTGAAAAGTTACAGAATATTCCAGAGGGAACTTCACAGAAAGAAGATTTGTAGAATTGGAACTTCGTCAGAACATCAGAACAATGACACATGGCACTTTGCCATGGCGAAGCAATATAGTTGTTGGGGATGATATATCCATTCAAATGCCGCTCCAAACAGGTTGAAAAGAATTTACAGCTCGACACCAGACCATTGGACTACGTCATGACAGAAAGAACAAGAGTTAATGAGGCTTCATACCCTTTACAAGAGAATCGTTGCCGAGTTGCCTACTTATCCCATCGCGCCATGCACGGAGAACACTTTTGCTAACTGATAATTTTAGCCCAAAGACCAAGAAAATTGTATACAGTGATCATTTCCCTCTTGTTGTTTATTCTAGTGTAGTATTTGAGTTAATTGTGACCGCGATAATTTTAATCCCAAGCGCGTATGTCCGACGAGCTCACCGCAGTTGTAGAATCAGTAACAAAAGTTCTCCTAGAATTAATGACTGAAAGAGTCTTGTCGGAGAGAGGAGTGTCTATAGGTGTACAAGCATATTCAATGAGAGGACTACCAACCTCTCCATCCACTGCTCGATCCAGTCCATCCCAGCTAGTAGATGAAAATCGAACTAAGCACAGAGACAATATTGTGAATGCCAAGCTGATTCTGAGTATACTAACCACCTATCTACCCCCTCTGAGCAGCACAATAAATTGAAACAGTGTGCCCAAAGATTTTGAGTACGCCTTGGTCGTTGCATACCTCCCAAAAGGGATACTCATAGTTCACGCTGACCAAGATAAAATTGCAGCATTGAAGTTTAGTGACTTCAACGTCGGCGACAGGAAGGTCTACAACATGCTCACCCCACATAAGTATCTTACCAGGACCAAGGGAAAGAATTCCAAGATAGTTCCCCAGTCATGGACCCATAACCTCGCGCAATCCACATTTCTCAATGTCATGAAGATCTCGCACTTCGAAAGGCAGAAAGAAGTGAATGCACGCATCAAGATACTACTGTCCTATTACCATGGCAGATACTTATCGTTAAACCTATGTATCACAGTGGATCCGACGTTGATCAATTGGATCATAGGGCTGAGCATGCAAGGCGCTAACCCACAAGATTTCTATCCAGGAAAATCCATGGATCATGATCTTGCGCAGAAGATAAAAGACACCTACGGTGATGTCAAGAAGGGCACGCGAGGCTACAAGGTAGCTTCTATCCAAAGCAGCGCAGTGCGCCTCGCCTGCCAATTGATCGTAGGAAATTTGGTGCGAAATAATCGACCCACCCAAGTCACTGGGTTCGTAGTCGACCTCGCAGGGAAGTGCACGAAAGGAATCCATATGAATTGGGCGTAGTACCTGGTGAACCAATTAGAGATCGACTATCGGGAACAGTAAGATCAAGGATACGAATTCCACTTCAGCTGGCTTCTAATATTGATTTCTTTCATAGCATACTTGGAGCTCCACACTGTGCCTGAGACCCCTCAAGATGTAAGAGACCAATGGGAAGCAACTGCCCACAGTGCAGTTGACAGAATAAAATCCATTGCCTTGGAGTGCAAGTAGTTGAGTAACCAGAGCACCCAGACATATGAAAACCTCACTAAGAACCCAGAGTTACAAGCATTGGAGTCGCAACTCCAGGAAGCAAAACAACATGAAAACACACTATAGGCGCAACTGAAGGCCTTGTCAATCATGGAAAGAATGAAGTGGTCTCAGGAGAAATGCACCGCCCAGTAGCAGATCCATATGATTCAAAGTAGAGTGATGGAAGTTACTCAATGAATTCAACCAGTACAAGATAAGGTGTGCCAGTTATTCACACAGGTTGAAAGCCAAGGAGCGGAGCTATAACAGGTTGTCATCACAACAAAACAACGCCTAGAAGGGCCAGTGAATGACGCAGTGATTCAAGAGTTCACCGAACAAGAGGTCGTAACACAACAGTAGGTCGAAGCAACTTGAGCCAATCTTGAGGCATTCGAGGCAGAACTGATCAGATCAGAGTGACTTGGGACGAGTCACAGGTGAGTGTTGGGGACCTGTTGGCCCTTGACCAAGTTTTGGGAGATTCTTGGTCATAGTGACCTATTTTGGGACTTCAATAGCCTATCAAAGGAAGAGCACAAGACAAAACGAATATCCCAGGATCTCAGACCACTTTTGGATCCTTTTTGGGTTTTTGGGAATATGTAACATGAATGGTATGTCGGCCCATTGGTTTACCCATGTTTAGGCCTATTTTGTATGTATAAATAGAAGGATAGGCAATGTAAGAAAAAGGTCGAATAGTGCATCTATGTGATGTGAATGCATGGTAAGTGCGAGTAGAGTCTGTAAGTGCTTTGTGCATGATTGTAAGAGACTTGCAGAGTTGAGTGTAGGTCCTTGTAGCAGATTATGGAGGGCTTAGTGTTATAACGCAAGGAAGAAGGATCTAGCGAGCTGCGCAGATCTTCTGTCCTATGCGGAGTAAGGGTTTTGATGTCTTTGTGCTTGTAACCGATTGACCGAAGACAATAAAGAAGAAGATTTGGTGGACGTAGCCTCAAGGTGGGGGTGAACCATGTAAATGTCATGTTGTCTTGCTTTGTGCTTGCCTTAATGTGTTTATGTCTTCTTTTTCTAAGTGCTTTAAGATGATTAGATAGATCTACTTATGCTTAGTGCTAATGATATATGAGAATATTAGATATGATCCATATCAATGTGCTTAGTGCTTGATCTTCTAGATCTGACCTATCTATTGATACTAAGTGCTTAAGTATGTTATAACAGTGTGAATGTTGTGAAGCTATGTTTTATTAGCGACATGGTTATTGATTACATATTGTAGAAATGATGGTGCTAAGTGCCCTATTAAGTTATATAATCACATATCTGTGTCCCAACTAAGGTTTCAGACACCTGAGTCTTGCAACCACCCCTGCCTCTACCTCAGGTGAGACTTCATCTGCTTCACAGGTGTTTCCGAAAGGGCCGGTAGTTAGGGTTTTGTTGGTGCGTTTTTGTAGCATTGAACCCTGGCTCTGCCCCTGTGCCAACAAAATCCAAGTGTTCAAAGGCATATATAAAGTCTTCGACTATGTCAGATCGTTTCATCTTGGTCAAATGGCCTAGATAGTAGGTATTAGTGTCAAAGTGTTGATAAATCTATACAACTAACCGTGTCCAAGAAACATACCCTTGGCTTGTCTTTCTATGCCATTGCCACCATTTCTAGTGTCCAGGATCCATATAGAGGACACCATAATGAATTTTGGCCATCTCATCAGTAAGTCCATGCAAGGAGACATATTTTTCCATTGGAGTGACCCAACCTATGGGATCTGAGCCATCAAATTTTTTCACCTCAACTACGGGAATATGGGGGTCATGATGAAGGGACTTCGAATGAAAGGCCATATTATGGGAAGAGTCATCATCTTCATAGTGTGAAGGTTTTTTAGAGGAGGGAGATCCATGGGATTGTTTTAACCATTGGTTGAGAGTGGTGGTGAAGAAGCATAATTCACCCTTAACTGCTACAAATTCACCTATAACGTTGTCCTCAAAGGTTGCCAATTTGGAATTGGTGGAATTAATTTCTAAAGTCACTCTTTGAATGTTGTTCCTATGTTGTTTGAATTCTTCTTGTAGGTGAAGGATTTGATAATGAGGGGTTCTAGGGAGGGGAAGTAGGTCCATGAAAAAAAAAAGAGATAGAGAAATGATATATATGACGGTGATCATGGTGAAAAGAGGAATGTAATGGGATAGGTTTCAAATAAGGGTGTCAGGAAGGGTGGGTCAGATCATAGAAACAAATGATTATAAGTGATAGGTACCACAATGATCAGGGAGAAAAGGGGATTCCAATGGGATGGGTCGCAAAGAAGAGTGTCGGGAAGGGGGTCAGGTCTATGAATTTTTTTTTTACTTAAAAATGATAGTTTTCACCATGATTAGGGTGAAGAGAGGATTCCAATGGGATAGGTCCCAAATAAGGGTGACGACGAAGTTATACTCTGACCTGAATAAAAATGCAGTGTAGAAATGCCCAAATTCTTAATAGAAAAAATGTGTAGTAATTTCACAACTAGAATGTAGGAGGCAAGGTTGTGTGGAAAAAAATTCGTTGTGTTCCTTGTCTGTTATGTTCCCCCCAAGTTATGATTCGCAGGGTGCCTACATAAAATGTTTTTCCCTGTGCTATATCTCTCTGATATATGTACAATTTCAAACAATAGTACTTAGCCCAATATCTCAAGACACAAACTAAGGAGGATTGATCGTACCCTTAGTCGTACTACTTGATTACCCAAGTACTAGAGAGTATCTTCCCAAGTGTTTTTCTTGATGGCACTATAATAGATAGGAAACGATCGGTTGATCTAGGGCTGGTTTCAGGACACCTAGGGGACTCCCAATATAACTACCAGTACGTGGGAGTGACAGTTGTGTACAAATTCTCTTTGATGAGGTACTACTCGAGGGGTACCAACAAGGGTTACAGAGGTTTCCAACAAAGGAGAAACTTTGGTTTCTTGGAAATCCCATGAAACTGTCTGTATCGCCTGTGTGTAGTTTCCCCCGCTGCATTTTTACCCATTGAATGATGGATCTATGTGCTTTAAATACGTCGACGACACATATGTCTACCCTAGAAAAAAAATTACCCATAATTCCTTCCAAGGAAAGTTCTTTAGTACCACTTGTAAGGTACCAGATGTAATATAATATGTAGAAACAATAATATTCAACATATATCAATAGAACAACATAATATTCAGAAGATCAATACAAAATATAATACCTTTATTCAAATAAATTAATGTTCACTTGCCTATTTTAGGGGGTCAACCTCCAGTAGAGCAGAGCTCTATTACAATAATTCTCAAGACAAAACTTTCTCATGCCTCCTACTCTTATTTATACTAATTAGATCTTCTAAGGAACATTCTAGAGGAAGATCTTTCTAGACGTGGAAGCTTATATTAGGTATTCTTACATTGACTTGTTCATATTTATTAAATAGGCCTTATTGACTATAATCGACCTTTATTGCATGGAAAATATGTTATTCTATCTATGTGAGGGGTTAGGGAGGTTATGTCCCTAACATCCATACAATTGTAATGAAGAGATCACAAGTATAATATTTAACTGATGATCCAAAATTATCCAACATCAACACCATGTTTATAACAAAGTGATTCTTATTTATTTTGTTTAAGTCATTGACTCAAATCGAGGTGAAAAAAACTCATACCAATTACCATGCCAATGTGCAAACAACACCTCCCCAAATAATCATGTCATAACAATTGAGTTGAAGGAATGATAGACTGTATGCAACTTTAAATGACCCAAGTTAGAGCCCATGGGCCTCAACACAAAGGTAGGGTTTTGGACCCATTACCATTTCCCTTATGGATTCAAGGATTACGGCAAGCATAAACTCATAATGAAAAATCTAGTTGTAAATAATATTACCATCGAATTATGCCACCTAATTTGTATTTAAACTCGAATGTGACCCAAGTGGAAGCAATGCACAATTTTTCTTGTATAATTTTATTTGGAAACAAATTTGAACAATAGCTCGGTGGAATCCAAAAAAAAAAAAAAAGTTTTAGCTTGTTCACTATAGTTATAAGATGGGTCTAAATTGACAAATGTCATGACAGAGTCGAACCAGTAAATGTAAATAATTGAAACATGGAAATATTCAAATATGAATCAAACTGAGTACAAAAATTTGACCTGAGTTCGAAACCCATTACCGTTACAAATATAACTTGAAATGGGTATGTTCCATCTATATGAAAATCACTACAGAATCCACAGAATGTCACTAAAATCGATATTGAATCCATTTACAACATGTATAAACTAGAACTCATTCAAAAATTTTTCCTTTTCTAAATTGTCATGGAAAGTGAAAATATGGAGCATTCAAGGCATAACCAAACTAGTTTTTCGACGAACAATCATTTCTTAGTTTATTAGTTCAATAAGTGGCAGATAATAGAGAGAGAAAACATGAATGCATACAACAATATTATTGATAGGAAAATTTAACCAATATTAAGATAAATATATTGTAGAAGATGAGAAATAGACTATGGACTCATACCTTGACAAATGACACTTTTATACCAGTGATGAGGGTTGAAACAATTACAAAAAGAACCAAGAGTGAGGGTTTTAGTAGGTAGAGATGAAATTATTTCCTCTTCAATCTTGATAAGGAAAAATGATCATTGGTGACAACCCCCCTTTCCTTCTTCGGGCTAGCACGACCTTTCGGTCTAGGATCGTTCAAGTCGTCGAACTAAATGGTTCGTTGGGCTCCTGATGGAATAAATTTCAACTTGAAAATGCCCCCCTTTTCTTCCTTGACACCTACTGTGTGGCACCTGCGGACCCTCTCCTTAGCGCTTTTCCAACTTAACGTCAATGCTTCTAGCCCTCAATGCTAGAATTCCCCATTGATGTGACCACGACTGTGTCTATGGGCCAACTCCTTTCACAACCCCGAGCTTCAGGAATTTTGTGAGATTCTTTCTCCTTCCCCCTGATTTTCGAATCGGTGAATTCCCCAGGACCAAATCTAAGGTCCACGTTCCTTTTTTGATCGACGACTGCGATCAGATCGCGAGTTTGGACTTTGTGAGTTCTCTCGACTTTCGACTCCGCTTTCCCTGACTTGCGAACCAATGGTGTCTTGATCCCTTTCCATGCATTATACTTTGATGGACGACTAGGATTACTTCACTACCTAGTGCTTTGGGTGTCCTCCTCCGGACTTCTTCTGAAGGGATCCTCCTTTGAAATACATGACTCTCTGCCATGTTCCTTCTAGATATAATGACCTTGATTTAATTCTCTCTTCGCGACCTCACAAAGACTCTTGTTTTCTCCCGATAAACCTTCCGAAGCTCCTGGTCCTGAAATTCTCGATATTCTACCACTTTTCTTCTCCTCGAAGATGAATGACTTCTCTGTCTTTGGGGCTTTGGAAAGTCCTCAAATCCTTTGCACACTTAGGCGAAAATTCACATTTCAAGACTTAGGTTTTTCTCGAAACTCCTTTCTGCCTTCCTTGTAGAAACCTGTGCAACTCTCCTGCGACTTTTCTTGACTTTAAAACCCCCAAGGTTCCACGTTCCTTTGCGAGTTTCTCTTGCCCTCTTTGCAGCTTCTCGCTCTTCTTCTTGAGCTTGTAAGGTGAACTTACAACACATTAGGCACACTCTTTGCACTTGGATTAGTTCTTCGATGGCTTCTCTCTTAGCCTTAGGGAAATTTTAAGGCATATCATTTCCTTTGTTGGTGCACTTCTTGCAAAGCCTTCTTTCACCAAAATTTTCAACAATTATGGGACTCTCCAACACCTTCAACTGTGTTGCTCTTGTGTATGCTCACATAAGCTCGATTCCCTCCTGGCAAAGTATTCCAGAGTATTCAGTAACTCTAAATTGTGTGTTGAGTCTTAGTATTGACACTTCTATTACCCTATATTATCTATGTTTGAGTCAATTTTACCTATGATATGGGTATCTAATTGACTATTTCATCCATAAATACAATTAATGACCTTGATCATGTGCATAGAAAGGTAACTTATGGTTAAGGCATGATTTGTTTAATTTTATTGAGTCAATTTGATTAAATGTTTGATTATGTATGATCCTAATCACTTTGACTTTTAACAAGCATGATCTAGTACTCAGTCTATTCCGGTACCAAGGCTCCACCTATTCCGGTACCAGCCTGTGCTAATCCACTACTAGACATAATTCAAAATTTTGGAAAGCTTCTAGAGGAAAACTGGGTACATGGGTTTTGTCTAGAATGATGTTTTCATGTGGAAACATGAGACAAAATTCACCCATCTCACACGTGTGGACCTCCAACTCAGGGGGAATGATTCTGCCAAAATTAGCAACAAAATTCAAACTGCTAATTTGTGCCTCGATTTTCGTGCACATGGGAGCATATCGTTCAAAACAGAAATATGGGTTTTTAGAAATATCATCTAGCTACATAACCCAGAAATCGTTTTCTAAATTTAGAATTGGTTGGGAAGATATGGGTGGATCCATAACTCGAATCTACCCAAATTGAAATAAAACCCAGATTTTTGAGGATTTTATCTAAAATGTAATATTTGAAATCTCAGCATTGAGATTCGGTCCCATCCACTCCTCAATGATTATTCATGTATAATTAAGCCTCATATGGCTATGAGAAGGAGCCATTAGTTTCATGAATGTTTTGTAAAGGAGAGATTTATTCTTGTGAGAAAGCTTTGAGTTCCTGGCCATGTAAAAATAGAGTTTTTGATCTCAATGAAGAATTGATTGTTATTGAAGCATTGAACACCATCTCCATTTGATCTGAGTATTTTTAGCAGCACTAACCTCCTGGGAAGGGCCCCTTAGAGTGGTAAGTGATGCTATATTTTATTTTCTTTGTATATTAGCATTACGTTTAGTTTCTTTTTCTTCTTGCATTATTGTTTAGTTTGAAAGTCATATATTGTGTGTTTGCATTCTACAAATCAATTCTTAATAGGTACAACACAAATCAACACCCTCTCACTCAAGGCATTGGTACATTGCATTTGATTGAGGACAAAGTTTGAGTTTAGATCTCATTTCCTTTTACCTAGTTTTTATCCATTTGATTATCCTTTTAATCACTACTAGAATCCATTGAAGGATAGGAAACTTAAGTAAGATGCTCACGATTAATCACACGAACATCACCCTTAGTGCATGAAAGACTGTGATATAAGACTTTATAGCACTAATTTATTTCTGTGTCTTAGTGATGAATCCTTAGTGTTAATTTTTTGCAGTGTGGATTTGAAGATTGTTTTGTCGGCTTTAGACTAGGATAGACTAGGCTCTGATCCTGTGTTTCCTGTGCCTGCACTTCGAAGCTTACAAGCCCCAGTTGATAATTAAATATGGGAATTAATAGTGCATATATTTAGCCCCAACATTTTGGCGTTGTTGTCGGGGAGGTGCTAAAGGGATTAGAGCGTAGGTAGGTTGTTTTTATTTCTCCAAAGCCTTGACTGTTCCTTTCATGCAAGTGTGGTGTGCTTTTAAGGACGACCTAAGGGCAGAGAGAAGGCAATAAGATGTTACGGAAGAGCCCAGACATCCACTTTAGTGGGGTTACTCCAAAATTAGGTTGTCTTCTTCCTTTTAATAGTTAGAATTTGTGTTTTATTAGCATTATCCATTTTTTATATATATGAGAAGAGAAGCTAACTTGTGTGAACAGATAACTTGGTGACAACAGGATCCTAGTAGCACGGTGGCGCTTCAAGTATATAATTTTTTTGCTTACATTTTCTTTTAGTTTTCTTCTTTTTATTTCCTTAAGATTTTAAAAATAATAATTTGGGCACTGTAAGAACCCCCCCTCTACACTAATCCATGTGTGAAACAGGACCCATAAACCAGCAACAAAGACTCAAAGATGATCAAGAGTTTGGAAGAACTCTCTCCATCCTAGCAGCAGTTGGGATCTCAATCTCTGCCTCGCAAAAAGAACAAATATTGACAGCAGTCAAGAACCTATTCGTCTCTCTAGAAGTGATAGAAAAACAAGATTTCCATAAGCTACATCCACAAGAAGATCTAGAACCCTCCTTTGATCACCCTTTCCAACCTGTAGAGGATACTGAAGAATCATTCAATGGAGAGAAACTGCTAGAACCTAAGATTGAGGAGTCCTTAGCATGCTTCTCAGTAGATCATGTATGTACTCCAAAGACCAATCATCTTGAAGAGGATAATCTGCATAGCATGGTAGAGGAGGACATTCAGTGTGACCTAAACAAAGAAGAGAAACAAGAATATAGTGATCCTATTGAAATATGGTTTCAATTAGTTATTAGATCACACCACTCTTATATTTTTCATTATTGTTTGATCTCATCATCAAAGTAGTTGGTCCTTCATACTCCGGTATGCATTAAAATTTATCTTTTAAACCCGAGTATGGATATATTTCTAACCCTGTTACGCACATGGCTTCACTGGAAGTATTTCTATAATTGAAGGACATTTTATTTTGTTCAATTAGAGTAGGATAGGTAAATAAATAAATAGATGTTGCACATAAGTACAATGAAACCTATTTTTCATACTTTTCATAAATGGGAATGTCAAAATCTAATAAAGAAATCAGTTTAAGATCTTTTGTTCCTATAATAGATTTATTTTTAAAAGTTATGATGATTTTGTTTGGAATCTTATGAGAAGGGAATCTCTTCATCCTCCGAATGCACACATAATACTAGAAGGGTTTCAAAAGCGGAAAAGGCATCCTTGTCAATGGAAGATAACACTTAAGGGAGTGCTTCATGACCTATTTCTTCAAAATTCTTTTTTTTCCTTAAAGTTGTTAAAAATGATGCATTCATGCTTTATATTTACCTATCTATTTTAAGACTGTTATTTCACAAGGATGATCGATTAAGTGATCTTTTAATAGCAGTTGAAACTGAATGTTAAGTCCAAACTATTTCATTCATAGCTAATAATTCAACTTTTGACATTTTCCCTAAAAGTTTATGTTTTTAAGCATGAATAAAAATCCAGTTTTAATTAGTTCTATTGGTTAGTTTTTAGCAGGTGTTCACAACTCTCTGAGCAACCATTTTTTTAGCATCTCACATTGTTTGCATGAGGCCATGCAAAACCTTAGGCATGGGGGAGTGGTTGCTGAAAACTTCATATTATTTTGAAACTTCCGTTGGCGAGAACAAATCAACATGTTCAATGTTAGGATTTGATATTCATTTCTAGAATTTCGGTACCATTCTATTCCGGTACTGCAGAATTGCGTTCATCTGGTACTACAAAAAATGTTTAACTTTGCATTCATTCGGTACTGTGGGAGGAGGTATGCACTATTCTGGTACTAATGGTCATTTCTGTGCTCATCCGGTACCAAAGGAGAAAGTTTGCGTTCATACGGTACTGAACAACATTCTTGTGCTCATCCGGTACTGTGCTCACCTGGTATTGATGGTCTCCTGTGTGCTCATCTGGTACCAAAAGAAGAGGTCTACACTATTTCGGTACTGAACCACAGCTCTGCGCTATTCCGGTACTGAAGCACAACCCTGTGTTCATCTGGTACTCAGGTGATCCGGTACTGGTAATGAGGTGTTGGTAGCTCTTATCCTATACTCAAAGTTTTTGTTGTTCGATTTAAATGCTTCAAGTAATAGGACGTATAAACTCAACATTTTTCGTTTTACTAAAATAAATTAGACTAATTATGCAATAAACATATGGTTACTCTCAATTATTGCACGTTCCCTACCATGAAATTTTGCAAGCCCTCGTATATATCTCCTCGTATATTATCACTGAATTCCTTGGTGAAGTGGTTGTCATCATGAATGAGCAAAAATCATCCATCATGTCACTCTATTCCAATACTATCTGTTCCGGTACTACAGAAACCTACTCCATTACTTAACTGGTACTGATGCCAAAGTGATATGATCTTTGTCATGTGCTTAACATTGTTTTCACTTCAGGTAATTATGGGCTAATATCTTCATGTTATTTCTATCAAGGATCATTTAAGTCTTATGTTGAATTGTTTTTACTCTCATGTACATCTTCCTCCTACATTTCTACACTCAACCCTAAATGAATCATCCTTGCTATCATTTAAGAAGATATTTTCACATTTAGCTCTATATGATAATGGGTGCACTTGTCTTATTACCTCATCATTTTGAAGAAGTGATTTCTAATTGAAATATCCATTGAAAAGTGGTGACACCATTATGTCTAAATACTAACCTAGTTGATTCAAACAATTTTTTATCCAAGTTTATCTTTGAAGGTATTGATGAAAACCTCATGTGGTGGACCGCCCTTGCAAAACTGCAATGAAATTTCATGAGAACCCTAATAGGATTAACTAGAGGGACCTCTTAGTCATTATTCGAGACGTTACATTATACATTGAATAGCTAAGATTTAAGTTGAATGTGGATGATGTCACCCTTGGGATAATTGCAAACAATTAATTATGTGCCTAATAACTCTAAAACACTCTCGTACCACCTGCCTTCCTTATACTCTAAAACTGTCGATGAGAAGTATACATAATTCTAAATATTTTAAGTAATATAATAAAAAGGAAGTATCAGGAAATACAAGTAAACCCGTCGGGGTACTGAACAAGCCGATTGGCAGCGGGGCCATGCTTGTATGGTACTAAGGTAAACCCATTGGGGTACTGAACAAGCCTGCTGGCAGCAGGGCTATGCCAGATAAAGGGAGTTGAAAGACATAAAATGGTACACTTAAAACTGAACATAAACCCTTGGGTATCATTCTGAAGCAATCATTATCAAATCAAGGCCAGGAGATGACCTTTATATCTCTCGGATGATGTTCTTAAGAACCTTCAAGTATCCACTTTAGATTTCTATCTTTAAAATAAATAGGTTTGCATGAGAAGTGGGATCCTCATTATATGTAATTCACCTTACCTAAACAAGAAGAGCTTCATCTCTACAAACTTGGATAAGAAACAAGTTAATCATCTTGGGATGTATTCTTTTATGTGTTCCTCTCTTCAAATGATATCTAAATTAAGCTTATATCACTTTTGTTTTAAAGGTAATCTAGCCAAGGGGGCCTATTAGTCAAAGTCATTATGAAAACTCTTGGCCACTATTCTAAAATCACTTGGCCACTAGTCAAAGGTAATCTAGCTTGATTATGTATGATACTAATCACTTTGAATCTTAAGAAGCATGATTCGGTACTCAATCTATTCTGGTACCAAGGCTCCACCTATTCCGATACCAGCCTGTGCTAATCTGGTACTAGACATAATTCGAAATTTTGGAAAGATTATAGAGGAAAATCGGGTACATGGGTTTTGTCTAGAATGATGTTTTCATGCGAAAACATGAGACATAATTCACCCATCTCGCACGTGTGGACCTCTAGCTCAGGGGGAATGATTCTGCCAAAATTAGCAACAAAACTCAAACTGTCAATTTGTGCCTCAATTTACATACACATGGGAGCACATATTTCAAAAAAGAAAAATGGGTTCTTACAAATATCATCCATCCACAGAACCTAGAAACCATTTTCTAAATTTAGAATTGGTTGGGAAGATATGGGTGGATCCATAACTCGAATCTGCTCAAATTAAAATAAAACCCAAATTTTTGAGGATTTTATCTAAAAATGTAATATTTGAAATCTCAGCATTGGGATTCGGTCCCATCCACTCTTCAATGATTATTCATGTATAAATAAGCCTCATATGGATATGAGAAGGAGCCATTAGTTTCATGAATGTTTTGTAAAGGAGAGATTTATTCTTGTGAGAAAGCTTTGAGTTACTAGCCATGTAAAAATAGATTTTTTGATCTCAATGAAGAATTGATTGTTGCTGAAGCATTGGACACCATCTCCATTTGATCTGAGTCTTTTTAGCAACACTAACCTCCTGGGAAGGGCCCCTCAGAGTGGTAAGTGTTGCTATATTTTATTTTCTTTGTATATTAGCATTACGTTTAGTTTCTTTTCTTCTTGCATTATTGTTTAGTTTGAAAGTCATATATTGTGTGTTTGCATTGTGCAGTTAATTTGTATTCTGCAAATCGATTCTTAATAGATAAAAATCAAATCAACACCCTCTCACTCAAGGCATTGGTACATTGCATTTGATTGAGGACAAAGTTTGAGTTTAGATCTCATTTCCTTTTACCTAGTTTTTATCCATTTGATTATCCTCTTAATCACTACTGGAATCCATTGAAGGATAGGAAACTTAAGTAATCTACTCGCGATTAATCACAGGAACATCACACTGAGTGCATGAAAGATTGTGATTTAAGCCTTTATAGCACTAAGTTATTCTCGTGTCTTAGTGATGAATCCTTAGTGTTAATTTTCTGCAGTGTGGGTTTGAAGATTGTTTTGTCAGCTTTAGATTAGGCTAGACTAGGCTCTGATCCTGCGTTTCCTGCACCTGCACCTCGAAGCTTACGAGCCCCAGTTGATAATTAAATGTGGGAATTAATAGTGCATATATTTATCCCCAACACTGTGCTTCTCCCCACACAGTCTGTCTTTCCAAGGAACTTAACCGCCTTGAAATTTTTCCCTGAGTCTGTGAATTAATCTAGTGTGCCCTCCTGGAAGCTTCTCTTATGACTCCACTGAGTTCAGATACACACTCCTTGTGTCAAATCATAGAGTTTCCCTACTCTGTCGCACACTCCTTGCACTTAGCCTACAGAACCAAACTTAACTCAACACACTCTCGGATAGAAAACTGTATCTCTATCCCTGAAGATGATTTCTAACATTCATCTATAATTCACAAGCATGTGTTTGACATTCATAACACAACATCCATTGAACAAAAATGTAAAACAGGAAAAACTGTCATTTTCTATTAATGATGGAATGTCAAATTACAGTGGTGGAGTCTGAGCTACAACTGAGTCTCGACTCTCATCAACCTCTCGCCTACCTAACCTATCCAACCTCTAATTTGCTTACAATACAAAGATTTATACAAGAGGGGCCCTATGAGCTTCCCTCGCAAGAGAATTTAGTGGTTTACAAATCACCATTCAAAACACCTATCTAATGGACAGATTACAATGATGGAAATATTCTCCAAATTGGATACAGATCCCTTCTGCTTCCAACCTATTAATGGTGACCTTATCTCCAGCTTGTGAGAAATCACAACTTGGCTTTCCCAGCTTGTCTTCAATTAATTCCTGGATCACGCCTTGGATTTTTGAGGAAAAAATGAGAGCGCGACGCCTCTCCTTCCTTGAATGCGCACCCCACGAGTAAATGAGATGGTGCATGCTGAGATGGAGTGATGCTCCTGCATCATACTCCATAGAATTAAAAAACATGATCTCTTTCTCATCAGCTTTCCGATGTGTCTGAAGTCCTCCTAGGTCCCAAACTTTCTCCTGGAGCTGTCTCTCATCTCCTTTGTTTTGTTGTTTCTGCTCCTACATCATCCTCATTGATCGTGTAGGTTTCTTCTCATTCAAATTCATTTTTCTAACTATTTATTCTTCTGATTCCAACATCATCTTCCTTGTCTCTTCGATCACCTTGTCCAACTGTTGCACCAACTGGTCCTTCTGCTGCATACTATCTCACTACACTCCCTCCTTGTCAATGGGAAAATCACACCGAATTCCCAAGACATCTTTTTCCTTTGTGGCATTATCTTGCCACTCTGTTGTAGTCTTCACTCCTGTAGGATCCTCATCACTGAATTGTTTCTTAGCTACCACTTCTCCTGACAAATTCACTCTTGTCAGTCCTTCATTTGTTACCATTCCATCTTCCTCCAACTGCTCCTCATGCTGGTGTAACCCTTCATATTCTTCCAACTTAGCATGTTGAATATGCATGCATTTCATTTCCACTCTCCTCTCAAGAGATTCCAATTCCTCACACAGATCACCAAAGTCTATGCTATATGCTTCTTCTTCTAATATAGACTCTAGTGATGCAGTCATATCTTGTTCAACTTTCTGGCTAAGAACATTGAGTGATTCTTCCTAATGCTCTTCTCTTTTTGTTGGGACAGACCTTAGTATCTGCTCTATATCCTCCTTGATAGTCTCTACTTGTTATCCCCCTGTCGCATCTGCAAAATCGGTGCTAGCCTTTCATCGGCTGCTTGATAGGAATATCTCAACTCCTCCAATGATTAGAATGCTCCTCTAACCCTTCTCCTCTATGATGGAAGTTTGTAACTTCTCATCATCTTCATTCACGCGGCTTGCAGTCCCACATGAATATCCATCTGAGTGAGGTCCTTCTTCTACCTCCTCTTCATCTTTCAACCTCTTTAGCTGGCACAAAATCTCAGCTGAGTTCACCTCTTCTCCCTTGCCCACCTAGCAATCTGGGATATCTCCTCTGCCCACCTGACAGTTTACAAGATCCACTGATCCCTTCTCATTGCCCATCTGGAAAGCTATGGGACCCTTTTCAGATCTCTTTGCCTCATGACTGAGAGATTCAACATGCCTTAGCCACCTCTTTAACCTTTGTTGCTTCCTTCTGGTCAACAACTTCCGAACAGGCCATTTAGTTGTCCTCTTCAAACGCCATTCATACCTCCAATGAACCTCTGACTCCTATTGAAATTTTGAATGCAAGCCTCTCCATCTGTGCTCAGATTTCACTGAGCTCCTTGTCCATATCCTCTCTTCTCTTCTGCGAGTGGACTCCTCCTCGTTTGCATTTATGACCTTCAACGACCATCTTTCTCCACCTACAACCTACCTGGTTGCTTACCATCTACTACACACCTTGCAACAGCTCCAACAGAGCATCACACCCTATCTCCCTAGCTTACATAAATCAATTTTTCACCATCTCCTTTGTCTCTTTCTTCCTCCTCAAAGAAATCATGCTTTGATAATCTCCTCTGTCTCCTCCTTCACTTGCTATCTATAGGCGAAATCAAGATCTGATACCACTCCTGGTGACAACCCCCCTTTCCTCCTTCAAGCTGGCATGACCTCCCGGTCTAGGATCGTTCAAATCATCAAACTGAATGGTTCTTTGAGCTCCTGATGGAACCGATTTCAACTTTACATAGGCCCCCTTTGCTTCCTCGACATCCGCTGTGTGGCACCTGTGAATACTCTCCTTAGCGCTTTTCCAACTTAACGTCAATGTTGCCAGCCCTTGATGCTAGAATTTCCCCTTGATGTGACCATGGATGTGTCTGTGGGCCAACTCCTTTCGTGACCCCACACATCAAGACTTTCTCAAGCTTCTTTCTCCTTCCCCCCGATTTCTAAATCGGTGAATTCCCTGGGACCAGATCTGTGATCCACGTTCCTTTCACGATCGACGACTATGATGGGATCATGAGTTAAGACTTTGTGAGTTATGTCAACTTCAAAATTCGATTTCCCCCTTGTGAACCAACAGTTTGTTGATCCCTTGCCACACGTCCTACTTTGATGGACGGATAGGATTAATTTGCTACCTAGCGCTTCGGGTGTCCTCTTCCGGAATTCTTCCAAAGGGCTCTTCCTCTAAAATATGTGACTCTCTAACACGTGCCTTCCATATCTAATGGTATGGATTTAATTCTCTCTTCGCGACCTCGTGAAGACTCTTGTTTTCTCCCGACAAACTTTTCGAAGCTCCTGCTCCCAAACTTCTCGATATTCTACCACCTATTTTATCCTTGACGATGGATGACTTCTCCATATTTGGGACTTCAGAAAGTCCTCAACTCCTTTGCACACTTAGCAAAATTCACCTTTCGAGACTTAGGTTGTTCTAGAAACTCCTTTCTGCACTCCTTGCAGAAATCTGTGTAACTCTCTTGCAACTTTGCTCGACTTGAAAACCCACAAGGTTCCAAGTTCCTTTATGAGTTTCTCTTTCCCTCCTGGAATATTCTCGCTCTTCTTCTTGATCTTGTAAGGTGAACTTACAACACCTTAGGTGCACTATTTTTTCTTGGCTCACTTCTTCGATGACTTCTCTCTTAACCTTAGGGAAAGGTTTAAGGCATATCCTTTCCTTTGTTGGTGCACTTCCTGCAAAGCCTTCCTTCACCAGAATTTTCAGCAATTCTGGGACTCTCCAACACCTTCAACCGTTCTTCTCCTATGTATGCTCACGCAAGCTCAATGCCCTCTTGGCAGAGTATTCCAGAGTGTTCAGTAACTCTGAACTATGCTTATCCCCACACAGTCTATCTTTCCAAGGAACTTAACTGCCTTGAAATTTATCCCTGAGTCTATGAATTAATATGGCGTGCCCTCCTGGGAGATTTTCTTCTGAATCCGTTGAGTTTCGATACGCACTCCTTGCATTGGCTCACAGAGTTTCCCTACTCTGTCGCACACTCCTTGCACTTAGCCTAAAGAACCAGACTTAACTCAACACACTCTTGGATAGAAAACTGTATCTCTATCCCTGAAGACGATTTCTAACATTCATCTACAACTCACAAACATGTAAATGACATTCATAATACAACATCCATTGAACAAAAATGTAAAATAGGAAAAGTTGTCATTTTCTATTAATGATGGAATGTCAAATTATAGTGGTGGAGTCCAAGATACAACTGAGTCTCGGTTCTCATCAACCTCTCACCTACCTAACCAATCCAACCTATCCAACCTATCCAACCTCTACTTTTCTTACAATACAAATATTTATACAAGAGGGGCTCTATGAGCTTCCCTCGCAAGCCAATTTAGTGGTGTCAAATCACTATTCAAAACACCTATCTAATGGACAGATTACAATGATGTAAATCTGCTCCAAATCGGATGCAGATCCCTTCTGTCATCAGCCTATTAATGGTGACCTTATCTCCAGCTTGTGCAAAAGAACAACTTGGATTTCCCAACTTGCTTTCAATTAATTCCTGGATCATGCCTTGGATTTTCGAGGAAAAAATGAGAGGGTGGCGCCTCTCCTTCCTTGAATGTGCACCCCGCATCTAAATGAGTTCGTGCGTGCTGATATGTATTGACGCTCCTGCATCAACCATAATCCAAGGAAAAAATGGATTGAAAACATGTGGGACTAACAGAGTAAACACACACATCCTTGTGACTTCAATGCATGGGAAAAAACATCACGTCGCCCTTTCAAACCAACCAATTTATTGCATTCCAACTCAACAGTCAATTTAATACGCGTAACCCTCATGCCACACGAATAAAATCAATTCTAGGAACTATTAAGTGGGTGCCATATAACTCATAGCCTTGGAACAAGTGATATCCATAACCATATACCACATGTGATGTATATCAAAATCTTCAACACTATAACATATGTGAAACCATTGTCAAATGCAACTACAACCCTGTGCTAATGACTTATGTTGACTATAAAACAAGTATTGTATGGTAACATTGATTGCACATTATGTAAAATGTCATGTATAATATGATACCTTGGTTGTAAAATCCAATTTTAAATACTTTGCACATTGCGAAACTTATTCACTCCCTTGTAAACAAAGACTATGGTACATGTAATTCCCACATATCATGTTTTATAGGTATGTCAAACTCAACAATACAAATTTATATACCATGTAACTTAGTTTTAAAAATTTTCATGATGTATTTTATAAAGCAAGACTTAACTTCATTCATTTTTTTGGAGCTCTTAAACGATGCTTGTATGTGATCAACATGTGACGGTCATTTAGACATATTTTTTAAAGTTACTTACTAACTTTGACATGTGCATTGAACATGTAAGAAACCTCTTCTGGAGGCTATCAAAACTTTTTATGGTACTAGAAATTTTCATTTGCATGAAAGTAAATCCATTTTAACATCAAACATTTTCATAAAGAAACATTAAACCTTTACTCTCAAACACCTTTTCTCAAGGATGCACCATTTCAAAAAGTATGTCATGCTGAAGAAAAGCTTGAAGACCAACTTTTTTTGCATTTTTTCTTAGGGACCCCACCTATTAGCTATATAGTAGTAGTAAAAATAATATTTTCTACTATTTGCTATCATTTATAATAGGTGACAAATTTTTTATTCAACATATGGTGACTCCAAAGGGAAGTCTTCTTATAGTAGGTTAAAACTCAGAAATTTCTAGTTTTCTTTTGAAACTAGAAATCAATTTTGTTGGTAACTTATTATTCTCATCTGATTTGATAAATATTTTAGAAAAACAAATTATGATATGTTCTTGAAATAATCACTCATGAAGGGTAAAGAAGAAGAGGGAATAAGCTATAATCACCAAGTTTTAACAAGACATTTTGTAGGTATTGCAAAAACTACATAAGTATTGTTGCGAACTAGAATATCAGTCATTTAACTCTATTGTTTGAATTTTCTTAGACATGTTAATTTAAAATTTGAAATTAAATAATCATACCAACAACCTTGATTGATCTAGTTTTGACTCAAAAATCAAAATCAAAATAGAAAAATAAAATTTTAATCTAAAAAGAAAGATAAAAGCAATAAAATTGTACAAGCATAAAATTAAAATTATATACACAAAACAATGAAGATAATGAAATCAGCCTGGTTCAAAATATTGTTTCAAATGTGAATCATTATTCGTTTATGATCCAGTTGGATATCGGTGGCCACCCACATTTTCCAACTGGCTCAAAACAATTTTCTGGCAATTTTGGTAATTTACTATTTTTAGAAGTTTTTAACTTCCAGGGCCATTTTGCGGGCCTAAATTAAGGTTTTTTGGGATCGGGCTTCTCAATGATAGCCAAAGTCTCTGATTGACCCCTCTAAATGAATCATCTTGATGATACCTTTCCAACGATCTATCGTGCACCACAAACAAAGGTCGTATGCTAAAGTTACGCCCCCAAGAAGTTGATACACCAAACTATCCAAAATGGGGTCCACAAAACTGTTGGATTTTCATCTTCCATGGTTAGGGTTTTGGATTTTATTTATGATAAAAATTCCTTTGGATCCTCATTTTAAAATCATCTTCTTGCGAATGTGAGTAGCAGACACATCTCTTCTCAAAGATAAGCTGCCACCATTCTAGCGAGTCTTTCACTCTGTATTTTTACAGTCTTTGTACATTTTCGCTCATTAATAGAAAATTGTGTATTACTGTATCTTTGTGTTTATGGTTACATCTCTGATACATTTCTGTTCTATTATTGGATATCTGAAATATCTCTGTACAATTCTTTATTATATCTTCTCTCTCATTTCGTGCCAAAAATAATCTGGATCAATGGTATCAGAGAAGGTTGTTATTGATCATTTTTATTTTTAGTGCATGTCCCCGACAAGGTCCGAGTATAGAAATTTGGGTATAGAGCTTGTATCTATTGAAGAAAATCGCTCTCGCATGCCCAAGAAACCCTCCATGGCGGAAGAAAAGAAAAACAATGGAGTAGACAATTCTATCAATGTGTTGCTTGAGAAAGCTCTCACGTGACAGAGGGACGAAATGATGGAGAGTTGTTCCCACATCCTTCAATGCTTGTTAATAAAAACAAGAGCATCTTCATCAAGCAGACACTTTGGAAGTACCTCTCCTTTCAAGGTACAATTTAATTTTAATATTCTCATATTTGAAGGATATATAGATGTGGATGCCTTAGAAAAATGGTTAAACCTGTTAGAAGGTTATTTCTCTGTTCATAATTTTTCTGACAGGGAAAAAATCACCTTCGTACTCCTTAAGGCTCTCCCCCATGTCAAACATTGGTGGGAAACTTACTGGGAAAAATTTCCATAGATAATTCTGGAATATATGGGGTTGAGCCCACTTGAGATTTTTTTGTGGATGCAGTAAAGGAACAGTATTACCATGTTGGAAACTATAAGGACTAGTACATGAGATGGACCACACTACGACAAGAGAGGGGCCAAGCAATTCCAGAGTTTACCAATACCTTCCATACCTTATGCACCAAGCTGGCTATCAAATAATCTGAATGACATTTGGTTTTGAAATACCATGGGGCTCCACACAGAAACATCCAAACTGAAATGGATTTTCTATACATCACATCACTCAGTGTTGCTTATCGATATGATGTTAAAATCGTGTAGAAATTTAAGCACCATAAAAAATGGGAGTTTGGGTCTCCAAATATGCAACAACCAAAGTATGATAAAGATGGCCCTAACAAACAGTCTCTCGAAAACTAGTCTAAGCCACGGGAAAAGAAGGGTCATGGGAAGACAAAGAAGGACACCAAAAAATGGTGCAATTTCCACAAAATCCCCTGGCACAACACCAATGAATGTCTCTCAAAAAATTCATTGGTGGTCGATATCAAAGATAAGGAGCCAAACCTTGATTCGAAATCTGATTCTGAAAATACTGGTAAAAGATAGATCATCGACGCAGACCCCACTGTTATTGTCGTGACTGCTACAATTCAACCAGAAGAACCAATAGATCCTGAAGAGGAGTGTCTTTTTCATTCATATATGTGGGTGAAGGGGACCCTGCTTCATTTTATTGTTGATAGTGGAATCCAATAGAACCTCATCTCAGTAAAGATTTTCAAACAATTGGGATTTTCAACAACACCACACCTGCATCCATACAACATCGGGTGGCTTCGCTAGGGACGAGATCTCTGTGTCATCCAACAATGTCGATTGTCGTAATCTGGCATCCAACCCTTCAAGGATGAAGTATTATGTGATGTTGCTCCACTGGATGTCTGTGATGTTCTCTTGGGCCAACCATATATGTGGAAACACCATGTTGTTTATGAGTCTCGACCCTGCAGTGCCATTATTTCTCTGGGGGGTCATATCTATAGAATACCAGAGGTAGTTCTGACTACTATTCCACCTAAATGGTGCCGCAAGGTAGTATTTTATACTACAAAATTCAACTTCTTCACAATCTATTCAAAAGGTGAACAGAAGGATACTGCAACCACTACAACCTCGGCCCAAGCATCTTCTATCCAACAGAAGTAGGTCGAAAAGATTGCAGAAAAGTGTAAATATTCCTTCTTTACATAGGAATCTCGTGTAGCCATACTAGTTAAAAAATTCCAACCCTTCCAACCACAGGTTTGTAACAACCTTCAAAAAGCTAAGCAACGCAACTTCTCCAACAAGGCAAGAAACTCATCAAGATGTAGATTCGAAAAACGCTTTTCCCTCTCCCCTGAGCACTGAACGCAATGTATACCATTTCTTCCTAAGGAGGGAGGATTGATCTAGGTGGATATCAGTGGCCACCCACCTTTTCCAACTAGCTCAAAACAATTTTTTGGTAATTTTGGTAATTTACTATTTTTAACAGTTTTTAACTTCTGGGGCCATTTTGAGGGCCTAAATGAAGGTTTTTGGGATAGAGCTTCTCAATGATATCCAAAGGCTTTGATTGATCCCCCTAAATGAATCTCATCGGTGGTACCTTTTCAGTGAGCTATCGTGCGCAACAAACGAAGATTGTATGCTAAAGTTACGTCCTCGGGAAGTTGATACACCAAACTACCTAAAATGAGGTCCACAAAACTGTTGGATTTTCATCTTCTAGGGTTAGGGTTTTAGATTTTATTTATGATAAAAAATACTTTGGAGCCTCATTGTAAAATCCTCTTCTTGCAAATGCGAGTAGCGGACACATCTCTTCTCAGAGATAAGCTGCCACCACTGTAGCGAGTCTTTCACTATGTATGTTTACAGTCTTTGTACATTTTTGCTCATTAATAGAAAATTGTGTATTACTGTATCTTTGTGTTTATGGTTGCATCTATGATACATTTTTGTTATATTATTGGATATCTGAGATATCTATGTACATTTATTTATTATATCTCCTCTCTCATTTCGTGCCGAAAATAATCCGGATCAGTATATGAAAACAATTGTCCATCGATGTCTTTTAACAAATAAGAGTTATTAGCAACAATAAAATAGATTATATAAGGACCTAACAAAATATTATGAAACTTTGTATGCTCACATTTGTCAACGTGAGCAGAATCCCAAAGTAAAACCTTCTCACCAGCTGCAAAATTAGTTTATTTTTCTCTTTTGTCAAAATATTTTTGGATAGATTGTTGTCTAATCTTAATATTTTCGATAGCATAGCTCCTTTGTTCTTCAAGATACAACATGGAATTAATCCTCTATGGCATGTTTGTAGAATTCAAATCTTCCTCCTGCAATGCTAATCAAAGGGAGGTCAATTCAAGTTCCATAGGTTTAATAACTTATTGACCATATAAAAGTTGGAAAGGGTTATGGCCAATACAGTTTTAGTGGAGGTTCAGTCTTCCCATAAGGATTATTTGAGTAATGTGTGCCATTGACAAAACTTATCATTTATGATCTTCTTTAAAATCTTGACCATATTTTTATTTCCATAATCATCTTGCCCATTTCCTTGTGGATAGTAAGTGGATGAAGAAAAATGCTTCACCCCGAATTTATTAAGAAAATGGGTAAATTTCACAGATATTAAAGTTGGTCCATTATCAGTTATAATTTCTATTCGAAGACCAAAATGAGAGAATATATTATATTCCAAGAATGAGCTTACCTGTTCATCTTGTACATGTTTTAGTGGTACAACTTCATTCCACTTGGTGAAGTAATCTATTGTTGTTAGGATAAAATTATATCCATCAAAATATGAAGGATTAATAGGACCAATGAAATCTAATTCCCATTTAGAAAAGGGGAAATCATGAAGAACTGGTTGTAAAGGCATGGAAGAGAAATTTTATTTAACTACAAACTTTGACATTCATCACAAGTCTGTGAAAATTTATAAGAATCCTTAAATATTGAAGGCCAGTGATAACCAGTTCTCAAGATTTTGAATGCATTGGCTTTTGCAGCAAAATGACCACCAATATGAATACCTGAATATGATGATCCATGAATTTCCTTTAAGATTTTTTTTCATGTTGTATTGTCTACACAATGTATGTTAGGGTCCTAACCCGCACATAGGTAGAACAATATATTCGGATGTAATAAAGGTCAATATTAATAAGGCCTTGCAATAAAATAGAATAGGTTGAATGTAAGAAGACCTAATAGAAGTTTCCGCTTCTAGAAGGATCTTCCTCTAAATGCTTCTTCTGATAGACATATTTAATATAAATAGGAGTCGAGGGTATGAGAACCCTAGATTGGAGATTATTGTAATAGAGCTATGCTCGACTGGAGGTTACCCCCTCGAAGAGGCCTGTGAACATTGCTCTCAGAATAAAAGTGTTATTTCCTATTGTTATTCTTATATCATTTCAGTGTTATTGTCGTGATTATTCTGGTTATATTGTTGTTATTTTTCCATATCTAGCATTTTATTTCTGTTCTACATATTTTTACATCTGGTATATTACAAGTGGTATCAGAGCACTTTCCTTGGCAGAAATTGTGGGTAAATTGTTTTTCAGGGTAGAGATGTATTTTGACGTCTTTAAGCCACACATATCTGTCGTTACGCGCATAAAACCGCGGTTGAAGGATTCATACATGCAGGAAATACAAGTGGTTCTTAAGCACACATATGCTGGCCACCCTTGTAACCCATGTTGGTACCCCTTCGAGTGGTAGCGCATTAGACAACACCTGTGTATGGATCGACCTATATTTCCTGAAGCCCTCTTTAGATAAATGGATCGGTCACCTGACTGCTATAGTGCCACCAAGAACAACACTCAGGAAGATACTCTCTAGTACATGGGTAGTTGGGTAGTACGACTAAGGGTACAATCTATCCTCCTTAGTTAGTGCCCTGAGATATTGGGTCGAGGCTATTGTTGGACCCTGCATGTATATCAGAGAGATATAGCACAAGACAAACCCTTGTCTTTAGAACCTTTGATTACCTAACCCTAGGGACAGAAACATAAACAATTTAAAACAAACAAGATTTGTTGCCATGAAACTATGTTCGAGTTTCCAAGTAAATACACATTTCTTTCTGGTTAAGCATTTGGTAATTTCCTCTCTGAAGTATTCTTCAGACCTATTCCATTGGATTCATCTCTTCGCCCTTATTACATACATACATATCATTTTTCAGAAAAAAAAATTGACCCCGCCCACCCCTTTTCAATTCCCCCATCCTCATGACCCATACCCGTAGCCAAGACTTGGAAGCTCGCTTCAACACCTTGCAATATGGTCTCATCGAGACCCAACAACAAGTGAAACAACTTAGTGCCAATGTTGTCGCCATCAATACAACCATGCAGTCCTCAATGTAGGAAATCAAACAAGACCTCACATACCAAATTGAATCTGTCTTTTTGGCACTCTGCACCAAATTGCATATCCCTATAGATAACGCTTCCTCTTCCTCACCTCCACATACTGAAGGTGAACATTCCTCTCATTCCCATAACCTTCAGAACCATCACTTTCAACGTGCCCTACACCTTCTGCTAGTGGATGTGACCAAATTTGATGCCTTGGACCCCATTGGTTGGGTAACCCAAATGGAACATTATTTCTCTTTATACGTCATTACATATAACTTGGTCAAACTCTGGTATGGTGTTCTCCATCTAGATCAAGAACATTAGCAACGATGGCAATGGAGAAAAACTTCTTGTCAAGAGTATATTGCTTGGATACACTTTGTCGAAGAGATTTATGAACACTTTGACGCTGACACCAACCATTTAGGCCGTTTGAAAAAGTTGAAACAATTAGGAACAATGAAAGAATTTATAGCTGCCTGTAATGTCCCCACTTTGGGACATCATCACAGTGCAGAGGGTTATGATGACCAGAGTAGCCAGATGGAGGTTATAGAGAGTATGGGGGTTATTGAGAGGCATTGCGAGGTCCAACTTGCATTTCTCATCATATTACATCATTGTGATCCATTCCACACAGGTTGGCTTTGGTTCCGTTGCATTCCGATGATTTCGATGATTTTGACTATTTTGAGCTATAAGTCAATGAAATTCACTTAAGAGGTAATTTTGGGCACATTTTTTGGAGGAACCTCTCAGTGTAATAGCTCATTGGAATCAGGAGGAGCAACACTACAGAATGGGATGGCTAGAAGTGACTTTCAGTGGCCAAGGAAGCCACAAGGAGAGATAAGGAGATTTTCAGAGATAAAATAGTTAATTAATTAATTAAAGTGATTTAATTAATTAATTAAATATTAATAAAATGAAATTCACTTTGGAGGGACAAGATGAGCCAAAAATATAAAGGAAAGGCAAGGGCCTCTTATCATTCATTCATGTATGATCTTATTTTGATATCTGGATTTTAGCTAGTGAGCCCAACATTGGGGGTTTTGAGGGTTTTGACTTAACAAACCCTAGAGGATGATTCAGTGGTGAAAGATTCCACCTAGATTGTCCCAAGCTTGGTCTCGAAGATGGAATACTCTCCCACACCATTCTAGTTCCAGATATACTCAGTTAAAGGAGGATTATACATCAGTTGCTGGGGTAGAGAGAAAGAGGGTGCACCAGCTAGGGTTTCTAGCAAAAGCGGCACACCATTCATTGAGGGAGGAGTCATCCTAGCTGAGGAGAGGAGATTTTGGGAATTCCAAGTATTGGGTTTTCCTTGCAGGTGTCTTGGCATCAGTCTTGGTGGTTTTCCAAAGTCTTTCAGTGGAGTATTGATTTGTATTGAGAGTGGGACGATTTCCCAAGAGGAGGGCGCACCATTACTTGGAGGGTGGCTAGATCCAAGGGTCTAGTAGGTATTTTGATGATTTGAGCACTTGATTTTTCATTGCAGCATCTTGATCTATCATTTTGGAGAATTTCATGAGGTTTGGAGGGCTCATTCACCCAGGTCGAATTATCTAGGGTTTCAGGCATCAAGGGGGGCACACCATTCAGTGGAGGGTTTCAGATCTATAGGGTGTGCGAGGTATCTTGGAGATTCGGGCATCTGGGTTGTTCTTGACATCAACTGATCTACTATTTGGCATATTTCTTGAGGTGATTGGACATCTTTGGCACCAAGGCCAAATTGTTGAGGAGCTTTAGCATTATAGCAGGACGTGGCATCTTCCAGTGGGGGTTTGGCACTTGGCCCAGATCTACTTGACATTGGTCCTCATCTCTTATACAACCTTTGGAGGCTTATTTTGTATTGTCGAGAGCTTTTGTAGCAGCTCTATTGTCTATTTTCATAGCCATCTGTTGAGCATTCCAGATCGACATCTCCATTGTAGCAGGTTCTTCTATCTTATGAATAAAAGTAGATTTGAGATGTTTTTTCTTGTCTATCATATTTCATATGGTTGAGGTATGTTCCATGGTTGTCTCTTCTTGTTATTTGCTGCAAACATTCATATAAACACATCAGTAAACCCTAAGGCTAAAATCAAGAGGCCATTCAAAAAAGTAAACACACCTAAACAAGTAATTCAACAAAGTGATTGACGGAATGCTACAACCAGAAAAGTTTTAAAAAGACACCAAAACCATGATGATCCTCGCCTAATGGCTTGGGATCATTACAGTGGTATCAAAGCTTAAATCCTGCAATCCTGAGGGGTCTCTCATAGGGATAAATGGATAGTTGGAAGGAAATGGATAGGATATATTTTGAGATAACATGCTTGGAGATAACATATTCCGGCCTTAGTGAGGAAAATAGGGCTCTAATAACCTTTCCTCAGTATGTAGCCTTTAGAAAGCCTGATTGGAGCAAATGGGATATTTTACTTGAGATCATCATAGCAAATAAAAAGAAAAAAAAAAACAGCTAGATGGATGGAAGAAAAAAGAAACCCCACGCCCATTAGGAGCACACAACCTTGCTACTATTGCAAGGGGCCATGGGAACCAGATCATAGGTGCAAGGGTAAGGATCAAAAGAACACTATTGAGGCACACTATGACAGTGATGATGAGATGTGTGAGGATGGATCGATAGAGGTGAATTCAAAGCATTTGGATGATGACAGTGACTCTTGCACAGAGGCTAGTGATAGTGACTCTACCTCAGAGAATAGTGATGATGACTCTTTCATAGAGGATAATGATGTTTTCACGCTTGAGGAGGATGATGACCCTTCTGTAGTGGGTAGGAAGTTGGATGGAGAGGACGATAGCACCATTGTATCAGCAAACATATCACATACCATTGATGTCTTTACATCGCAACATAGTAGTGACACTAGTGAGGAGTCACATGTGTTTTCACCTACAGATGACCAACCTCCTATGGGGGTCGTGACACATCTGTCATTTGTTCAGACACCCATGATAGCCATGTCACATGAGGAGATTAGTGGCATGTCATGTATGATGGATGAGCCTAGTGTGAGGGATGCACACCATGGACATGTAGACCCACAGATCCAGGAGGAGGTACAGGACGTATTGGCAGTTGACCTCACACATACAGGTCAGCCAGAGGAGATTGAGTCACAGCTATTGGAGACTCCATTGGTTGAGCAGATTGTAGAGGCTGACATGTTGGTGGAGCACTTACTTCCAGGATCGGATTGCATAGATGTGGATGCACTCTTTAGCAGTCAAGATGACCATGGCACATGTCTGGATACATCTACATGGGATCCAGGCGCAGATGATAGTAGCAGGGTGAGTGCACAGGAGGATACGACTGCTCATATAGGATACAGGGTGATTCGGAGGGAGATATCACCTAGTGATGGGGTGCAGTGGCATACATGAGTACCCAACAACACAGTAGACAATTGACAGTTCAACATGTCAGCTTATGCAAATGGTGTTTTTGTGGATTCCAAAGTTGACACTAACAACACTGACACTAGCAGTGAGGGGTCTGAGATGGCACCTCAGCATGACCATGATCAGGAGTCACACCACTTAGCAGCACAGTTGAGAGTTAGTGAGGCTATGATTAGGGCAGCCACTAGACATATTGATGAAATCCATGCCGTGATGGCAGATTACTGTTAGAGAGCATCAGTGGCATAGAGTAGCTCAGATGGAGGATTTACCATGGATGATTTTCACACTCTCAGGAAGAGAGTGTCTATGATGAAGACTGACTACCAACAGTTGTTGACAGACATGGACTACCTACTAGGGATTGGCGAGTTGTATCACAGGGCCTTGAGGGGGTAGGAGTTGGAGGTAGACCGACTCTCTCAGGAGTTGGAGAGCACTCGAGGATTCTTGAGAGGAACACAGACAACCCTTCAAGAATCGAAGTCTAGATCAGATGAGCTTCTTGAGGAGTTCCGTCAGAGATCCACTTCATTTGTCCTAGTGGACACTTAGGTATACCATTCAGTCACATTTCTAGGAGATGTTGATGATCTAGTAGAGGATCACCAGATGATGGAAAACACTTCCATTTGTCTTCCGAGAGAGGTTGGCCTCCATGTAGAGGTTGATCCAGCAGTACACCCATGATCTATGAGACAACATAAGTCTACGGGAGATGACATGGGTATGTCAGAGCATACAATGATGACTGATAGATCACAGAGACATGTCGAGATGTATGGTGGGATTCAGAGGGGTATAGTGCCTTACAGGGAGGAGACACACCTAGGAGAGCATGCAGATGTCACTCCTTTGCAGCAGTACCTAGTTATGAGAGATCACCTTCACCATTTCAATAGTTGCATGGGAGATGAGAGATGGAGGTTGGTTGACCAGCAATCGAAGGGGTTACTTCCAGTTGTACTGGATGCTTGGGATTTGATGACGACCACAGGAGAGAATCTATCATGGATACTGATGGACGAGCTTCTGGTTGAATCCTTGGGATTGACCAAATCATGTGACGCCTTCCAATCCTACAGTCAGCTGCAAATATGTCTGTTATCCTTTTCCGACACATTTATCATTGACGACAGTATGAGGAGGATATCAGATGAGCACAGAGGACTTTTGACAATGACCAGTCTCACACAAGAGCAGTTAGATGAGATTGGAAGTGATAAAATTCCAAGTTTTCCATGGGATTCGGGAGTTCACTGGGTTAGCAAGATGTTTCACTACATGATGACCCAGGTTGCACCAGAGAGCCACACACTCCACCTTGGGTTGGTTTGGAGTGGGCCTGCAAGTACTTGTCCTATGGGACGAGACCTTTCCCGCCTCTTGATCATCATGATAGGGCGTGGAGATGTTTGGATATGTACTTCTTCTACAGAGGTGTCTATACCGATACAATTTTTGGACAGTAGTTTCAATGGTCACAAGTATTTCATCTTGAGGATCCAGGCGAGGAGGATCCAATATGTATGCAGGGGACATAAAGTCATGGTCAGAGTGTTGTAGTGCCAGAATGGTGATCTTAAACAGAGGTTAGCATGGGACCTAGGGATTGCAGGCCTGATAATTTCACTGACTAACAGGGGCGAGTGGACCTTTGCAGGGGAAAGTTGTTCTAACTTTCCATTTAGCTGCAGTGTCGAGGGGAGCACAACACTTGAGGGTGTCTCATGGAGGTCTTGCAGTACCTTATTATGGCATCAACATGTGCAGTTCATGGGGTCCATGTGGATCTTGGTGGAGATTTGGAGGGTGGACTCATTCTGAGATGAGGCCATGTGTCATGTGCAGGCAGTTCACAGGGTTGATATCTTTCATGACTATGCTTCGCAGAGTATTGCAGTTCACTTCTTGATTTGGGATCCAGGGGGTGCAATGTACTATTGTTTGTCTTTCGATGGGTTCTACTATGTATCCCCCATGTGTACATGGGATCGTGGTATTTTTTTGAGTGAATTTAGTTATTGCTTGAGGACAAGCAATTTTCTAGTAGGGAGAACTGTAATGTCCCCACTTTGGGACATCATCACAATGTAGAGGGTTATGATGACCAGAGTAGTCGGATGGAGGTTATAGCAAGTACGGGGGTTATTGAGAGGCATTGTGGGGTCCAGCTTGCATTGCCCATCATATTCCATCATTATGAGCCATTCCACAAGGTTGGATTTGGTTCCGTTGCATTCCGACGATTTCCATGATTTTGACTATTTTGTGCTATAAGTCAATGAAATTCACTGAATAGGTCATTTTGGGAACATTACTTGGAGGAACCTCTTAGTGTAATAGCTCATTGGAATCGGGAGGAGAAACACTACAGGATGGAATGGCTAGAAGTGACTTTCAGTGGCTAGGGAATCCACAAGGAGAGATAAGGATCTTTTCAGAGGTAAAATGGTTAATTAATTAATTAAAGTGATTCAATTAATTAATTAAATATTAATAAAATGAAAGTCACTTTGGAGGGACAAGTTGAGCGAAAAGTATAAAGGAAAGGCAAGGGCCTCTTCTCATTCATTCATGTATGATCTTATTTTGACATCTGGCTTTTAGCTAGTGAGCCCAACATTGGGGGTTTTGAGGGTTTTGACTTAACAAACCCTAGAAGACGATTCAGTGGTGAAAGATTCCACCTAGCTTGTCCCAATCTTGGTCTCAGAGATGCAATACTCTCCCACACCATTCTAGTTCTAGATCAACTCAGTTACATGATGATTCTACATCAGTTGCTGGGGTAGAGAGAGAGAGGGCACACCAGCTAGGGTTTCCAGCAAGAGGGGCGCACCATTCATTGAGGGAGGAGTCGTCCTAGATGGGGAGAGGCGATTTTGGGAATTCCAGGTATTGGGTTTTCCTTGAAGGTGTCTTGGAATCATTCTTGGTGGTTTTCCAGATTCCTTTAGTGGAGGATTGATTTGTATTGAGAGTGGGACGATTTCCCAAGAGGAGGGTGCACCATTACTTGGAGGGTGGCTAGATCCAAGGGTCTAGTAAGTCTTTTGATGATTTGAGCACTTCGGTTTTCATTGCAGTGTCCTGATCTATCATTTTTGAGAATTTCAAGAGGTTTGGAGGGCTCATTCACCCAGGCCGAATTATCTAGGGTTTTAGGCATCCAGGGGGGTGCACCATTCAATGGAGGGTTTCAGATCTACAGAGTGTGAGAGGTATCTTGGAGATTCAGGAACCTAGGTTGTTCTTTCCATCACCTGATCTACTATTTGGCATCTTTCTTGAGGTGATTGGACATTTTTGGCACCAGGGCTGAATTGTTGAGGAGCTTCAACATTCTAGCAGGACGTGGCATCTTCCAGTGGCGATTTGGCACTTGGCCCAGATCTACTTGGCATTGGTCCGCATCTCTTATCCAACCTTTGGAGGCTTATTTTGTATTGTCAGGAGCTTTTTGTAGCATCTCTATTGTTTATTTTCATAGCCATCTGTTGAGCATTCCAGATCGGCATCTCCAATGTAGCAGGTTCTTCTATCTTATGAATAAAATCGTATTTGATATGTTTTGGCTTGTCTATCATATTGCATATGGTTGAGGTATGTTCCATGGTTGTATATTCTTTTTATTTGCTACAAACATTCATATAAACACATAAGTAAACCCTAAGGCCGAAATCAATAGGCCATTCAACAAAGTAAACACACCTAAACAAGTAATTAAGCAAAGTGTTTGACAGAATGCCACAAGCAGAAAAGTTTTAAAAATACACCAAAACCGTGATGGTCCTCGCGTAATGGATTGGGATCATTACACTACCTTTGAGCGCATGGATTTTTGAACAAAGGGCATGTCTGATGCCTTTTTCCGAGAATGTTTTATCTGCGGCCTCAAGGATGAGATTCAGGCCCATGTCCTCATGGCTCGGCCTCAGAGTTGGGTGGAGGATACTAAAAGAGCTAAAGAAGCACAACAAGTTGTCTCCTCTCAAAACCGAAAACCCTCCTTTATCCCTTGCCCTAAAATAGTAAATCCCACTACTCCCTTCGCTCCATTGAAGATCCAAAAATTGACCAGGGTTGAAATGGATGAACGCCAACTCAAAGGCCTTTGTTATAATTGTGATGAGAAATATTTCTCGGGTGACAAGTGTAAGGAATAAAAACTTTTTATGGCCATCTTTGAGGATATTTCGGAAGAGTATGTTGAAACTTCCCCGGTGTCTAAGTCACCTTAAACCCCTGACATAACCCCTCCCTCAGACTCTCCTGAAGTAGAACTGGTCATTTCCCTCAATGCTCTCACTGGCTTCTCCACTCCCCAAACCTTCAAGCTAATTAGTTACATCAAAAATCGGAAGGCCATCATTCTGGTTGATAGTGGAAACACCCATAATTTTATTGATCATCACATTTCCCAAGAGACTCATTGCTACATCCATGCCATCAATAATTTCCAAATCATGATTGCCAATGGTGGCTCCATGAAATGTGGAGGGCATTGTGAAAATGTGTGTCTCCAAATTGGTGACTACCACCTAAAATCTCATATGTTTGCTATCGACTTGGGCGGTTGTGACATTGTGTTGGGTACAGATTGGCTAAGGACTTTGGGTCCCATTCTCATGGATTTTAAGGAATTAACCATGCAATTTAACCAGGAGGGCCACCAATATAAGTTCCAAGGAATCACCTCCGGTTCACCTGAGATCATTAGTTCCTATCGCATGGAAAAGCTGCTCAAAAAGGGTCATTTTGGTGTTATTGCCCAATTCCATGCCATACAAGCAACAAAAACACCCTTGATGCCGCAAGACCTCCAAGCCATCATTTATAAATATCAAGTGGTATTTTCCACTCCCCAAGGACTCCATCCTTCATGTGGTGTTCATGATCATTCCATTCCCCTTGTACCCAAAAGCCTTCCTCCCAATATCCATCTGTATCGCCACCCCTTTTCCCAAAAAAATGAAATTGAGAAAATGGTCCAAGAACTCCTTAATACATGCATTATCCACGCTAATACGAGACCCTACTCTTATCCTATGGTCATGGTCTTGAAGAAAGAAGGTTCTTGGCGAATGTGTCCTAACTTTTGTGCCCTCAACAAACTTACCATTAAATACAAATTTCCCATTCTTGTCATTGATGACCTCCTGGATGAACTGAGTGGTGCCCAATTCTTTACTAAACTTGATATTCATTCAGGCTACCACCAGATACGTATAAAAGAGGCAGACATTCCCAATATTGCCTTTAGAACTCATGAGGGCCACTATGAGTTTTTTTTCATGCCCTTTGGCTTGTGTAATTCCCCCTCCACCTTCCAAAGCCTCATGAATCATATATTTCATCCTTTTCTTCGTCATTTTGTCTTAGTTTTCTTTGATGATATCCTCATCTATAGCAAGACCTGGACAAAACATCTTGCTCATGTGGATCGAGTTCTCCATCTACTTTCTCAGCACCAACTTTTCTTGAAATAGTCTAAATGTGCTTTTGGCGCCTCAGAAGTAGAGTACTTGGGTCATCTGGTTGGAAAGGACGTCGTTAGAGTGGATCCTAAAAATATTGAAGCTATGTAAGACTGGCCTCACCCAAAGACTCTCAAAATCTTGTGTGGATTTCTCAGCTTAACAGGTTATTATCGCAAGTTTGTTAAGAATTATGGAAATATTGCAGCACCTCTCACTGCTCTCCTAAAAAATAACTCTTTCACTTGGATTCCAGCTACTACTCAAGCTTTTCAAACCTTGAATATGGCCATGTGCACCACCCTAGTCCTAGCCCTTCCTGATTTCACAAAGACCTTTGTCTTGGAATGCGATGCTTCAGGGAAAGGAATTGGTGTTGTCCTTATGCAAGAGGGTCTGCCTTTGGCCTTTACCAGCAAACAACTATCTGAAAGAAATCTGGGCAAATATATCTATGAAAAGGAAATGTTGGCTATTATGCATGCCGTTGATTTTTGGTGCCCTTATCTATTGGGGCAATGCTTCCAAATTAAGACAGACCATCAAAGCCTCAAATATTTTCTGGAACAATGCATTTCCTCCCCGGAGCAACAAAAATGGGTGACTAAGCTCTTTGGATATGATTATGAGATCATTTACAAGAAAGACAAAGAAAATGTGGTTGTGGATGCACTTTCCCGCAAATATGAAGATGAAGGATCCATTTTTTCTCTTTCCTTCATTGTACCAGATTGACTCCAAGTCGTTCGCCAGAAATGGCTACAAGATCCCAAAAGTTCGCAGTTGATCCAACAATTGCAGTCCAGTGCTCTAGATCCTACAGGGTACTCTCGGCTCCATGATGAGCTTCGATACAAAGGTCGTTTGTATTTAAGTAAACAATCAAAGCTTGAATCCACAGTACTTTATGAGCTTCATGCTACATCGACAATGGGGCACTCCGAGTTCACCAAAACCTATGACAGGGTCAAACGTTCTTTTTTATGGGATGGTATGAAACAAGACATTCATAATTTTGTCACCAAATGTGATCTATGTCAACGCAACAAGGGAGAAACAATCAAATCTATGGGCACACTACAACCGCTCCCGATTCCACCTACTATTTGGAAGGACATCTCTATGGATTTTATCACAGGCTTACCCAAATCGGGAAATAAATCAGTCATCAGGGTGGTTGTTGATTGTCTTTCTAAGTATGCTCATTTCTGCGCTCTTCAACAATCGTTTACAACATCCACGGTGGCTCAAATTTTCATGGATTAGGTCTTCAAGCTTCATGGCATGCCACACTCTATTGTTTCTGATCTCGACCCAACTTTCACAAGAAATTTTTGGAAAGAACTGTTCAAGCTACAAGGCACCCAATTGCATCTTAGTACATCTTATCATCCCCAGACTGATGGTCAAACATAAGTTGTCAACAATTTTTTGGAAACATATTTGAGGTGTTTTTCCTCGAAAAATAAAAATCAGTGGGCTCAATGGTTACCCCTAGCTGAATGGTGGTACAACACTTCATACCATACAACAACACACATGACTCCTTTTGAAGTGGTATATTGATAGAATCCCCCTTCATTTCTCTCATACTTACCTAGTGTCTCGAAGGTCTTAGCGGTAGACCAAACACTTACAGTTCGAGAGGCTATTATTCATACCCTCAAAGAGAATTTGGTCATGGCATAGAATCGCATGAAGAAACAAGAAGATCAAGGTCACTCTGAACATCAATTTAGAGAAGGGGATCAGGTGTTTCTTCGACTGCAACCTTACAAGTAGAATTCCCTCAAGGCTGAGCATTGTCATAAGCTAATGCCCAAATTTTATGGTCCTTATACAGGTCTCAAGAATGTGGGATAGGTGGCCTATCAGTTAGCTTTGCCCAATCATTCGAAGCTACATCCTGTTTTTCATGTTTCCTGTTTAAAGAAGGTGATCGGAACTAAGTGCTAAATTCAAACCAACCTTCTCGAGTTAGCCAAAGAAGGATCCATTTCACTACATCCACAAGCAATTTTGGACCAACGTGAGCATCGCCTGCATCAGAGAACCATCAAGGAAGTGTTAATCTAGTGGAAAGATACAACTCCAGCAGATTCCACTTGGGAACCAACTACCATTCTGCAACAATCTCCACATCTCAAGCCTTGAGGACAAGGTTTTTTTTAAGGGGGAGGACATGTTAGGGTCCTAACTCACACATAGGTAGAACAATATATTCAAATGTAATAAAGGTCAATATTAATAAGGCCTTGCAATAAAATATAATAAGTCGAATGTAAGAAGACCTAATAGAAGCTTCCTCTTTTAGAAGGATCTTCCTCTAGATGCTTCTTTTGATATACATATTTAGTATAAATAGGAGTCGAGGGTATGAGAACCCTAGCTTGGAGATTATTGTAATAGAGCTCTACTCAACTGGAGGTTGCCCCCTCAAAGAGGCCCATGAACATTGCTCTTAGAATCAAAATGTTATTATCTGTTGTTATTCTTATATCATTTCAGTGTTATTGTGGTGATTATTCTGGTTATATTGTTGTTATTTTTCCATATCTAGCATTTTATTTCTGTTCTGGATATTTTTATATCTGGTATATTACAATGTAACAACAATCCATCGACAGTTCTATGAAAAAGAGAAGTACCTAGGATTAGATATTTGAAAGCTTCAATAGGAACCCTCCTGCATTCATGATACTCAATATAATCAGGACATTTTTTAAATTGAAAATAATAAATGATATCCTCATACCAAGGATGTTCTACTAAATCAATATTTTCATTATCAACAAAAAAAAGTGCAGGCAAACCATCCTCATTTGTTTCCAAAGAAACACCTGGTTCAGAATGTTGAGCCCAGTGCAAGGCTAGGTCTCATCCCTTAATTGTGTGAGAAATTGTTATCGTGAAAATATTTCTCTTGTATATTAGCAAGCCAATGTGCAAGTTTTCCTGAAATATGTGTTTGAGAAAGAAAAAATTTAATAGCAGGAAAATGAATCTTTACCTGTATATGATTTCATAAGATTTAATGCTGAAAATTTTCAATAGATTTTACAAGAGAATATGTATGTTTTTCAATCAAATTATATTTAAATTCATCATCAAATAATATTTAGGTCATGTAAACTATTGGTTGGTCATTATTTTGATCATCTTTTTGAAGAAGAATAACATATATTGCTTCTTCAATAACATTTGTATAGATAATGAAATCTTTTTCGAAATTTAATTTAGCCAAAACCAGTGCAGAACTAACTTCTCTCTAAACTTATACAAAATCCTTTTTGCTATCATCATTCCATGAGAATGACCGATCTTGCTTAAAAATATTATGAATTGGTTTAACCATTCTTGCAAAATCGGGGATAAATCTTCTAACAAAATTGATTTTCCCATCAAAGATTATATTTATTTTTTAGAAGAATGGGCTTGAAGATTTTGGAATTTGATAACCCTCTTGAGATCAATACTAATTCTTGAATCAGAAACAATATGACCAATAAGTTAGCCTTGTGTGACACAAAAGATTGATTTTCTAGGGTTCAAGGACATTCCAAATTTTTTGCAATGTAAGAAAATTTTTCTAAGATGATCAAAATGATCTTGTCATTTTATGGAATAGATAGTTAAATCGTCAAGATATATTTGAATAATCTCACCAATAATATCATCAAAGAATATTTGTGTATCCCTTTGAAAAGTATCACCTGCATTTATTACACCAAAAGGTATTCTTTCATGTGAAAAGGTGCCCCAACGATTAGTGAATGTGGTTTTATATTTATCAACTTTATTGACTCTAATTTGATTATATGTTGAAAAACCATCTATAAGGGACATCATTTGTGACCCTGCCACTTTCTGCAAAATTAATTCCATATTTGGAAGAGGAAAATTATCTTTTACACTTTCCCTATTCACCCTATTCAAAGCACGAAAATAAACACATAATTTGATATCACCATTTTTCTTCTGCACTGGGATAAGATTTGATAACCACTCAGAATATTTCACAGGAAAAATAATGTGGGCATTAATTAATTTTTCAACTTCCTTTTTGATGGTAGCTTCTAAGGTGAGATTGATAGGTATTTTCCTTCTCTTAACTAGTTTTGCTTCTTCCTTGATAGGAATAACATGTTGAATAACATTATGATCAAAACCAAGAAGATCCTCATATGACCAAGAAAATATATCTTTGAATTCGTGAACTAATTCCATGAATTTATGTTTTCCCTCTTCTGAACATTGGGCTCCGATTTTTAAATTATTTGGATTATCTTGCGTCCCAATATTCAGTGAAACAATATCACCGATTTTTCTTTTTGACTCGTCCTCTTCTTTGTCTTTCTTGTTTCCAACATCATTAGACGAGAATGAGCTCTTGAGAGGAGTCAGTCCTTTATGAAACTTATTATCTTCCAAAGATATAATTTCATTTCATTTAATAAGCTCATTCTACAAGAAATCACAAATACTTTAGTCATTAGGAAGAAATTCCCATGATTCTACATTATTCAGAAAAATGTGGATGATATAAAAACATAAATGTACAACCATTCCTTTGAGTCAGCGATTGTCTTGTAGTATTGGATGCAAAAATGGAAAGCCTATCAGCCATTGAATTCAAGTCTCTCCTGATATGTGTGATGTTAAAAGATAAAAAAAAATTGAAATCAAACACCATATTTCATGTGTATATCTTTTAAGAAACTTGTTTGAAGAGGTATAGATTCTTCAATTTACAATCGTCTCAAAATCCCCAAAAACATTCAAATGATAGTAGCCAAGATTTAAATCCTTTTCAATTTCAAAGATCAATACTTCAAACTCTATAACATTGTTAGTGCAAGAAAATTCTAACCTGTAATAAAAATTGTGAATATTTCGTATGGGAGAGTATAATATTATACCTACACCATTACCTTCACTTGAACAGGCACCATCAAAGTGCATGTGCCATATTCCATTTGTGAGCTCTAAAGAGGGTAAAATAGAATCATTATCTTCTTCAAGAAAAATTGAATATACACCCATCTCTTCCTCGATATAATTTACATGAGGTTGTGGAAAAATATCAATATAAGGAGAGATCCATCCTTCCTTGAGAACAATGATGTTATTTCCATTCTTATTGGGGGACATGTGTGATCCATCTAAAGAAATGTATCCACCAGTCAAAACATGTCAGTCTCTTCCTAGAATGATAGAATAATTATTGATTTCCATGTCTATCACTTGAATATTGCAAGTGGTTTTGATTTCTGGGTGAGCACACAAAACTAATGTTATGTATTTGATTTCACCAATTGTAACTTGTTACTGACTATTATAAGACATTATGCTTTTTGAATTCTTGTTTGTGCATGAAAGACCCAGTTCTTCCATGATGATTTTTGACATAAACTTAGGACCTGACCTGCTATCAATTAGGAAGCAATGAGAAATTGTGTCCATTATATTTACAAATACATAGAAGGGAATATTTTTAACATAACTCCTAGGATTATATATATCTACTTTATTTATGTACATTTATTCTTCACTTGACTCTTTAGATAAACTAGAAATTGTGGATTTTTTACCTTCTATAAACTATTTCAGATGCATTTGTTGCTATGGGAAAGTAACCATATCTAGTAGGGATGCATCTTATTTTATTGTAGCTAGTTATTTTAGAATATTGTACTTAGAAGAAGAAGGAGAAGATGTAGAAACCTCTTGACTTTGTCCACCCTTGGTAACCTGAGGGTTTGTTTGTTGAGAAGATGAGATTGGGGAAATAGAAGTCTTGGGAGGACCAACCTCACTTTTGTTTGCATAGGATTTAATTATTGTATCAACCATCATAACATCCTCTTACGGAGCCCAATCTAAGGCATCAATAGTCATATCATATTTTTTTCCAATGATTCATTCTCTTGCATTATGTTTTACCTCACTGGTACTCTCATTATGGTTATATTCGCAAAAATTGCACCAAGCTCTTAAAAGAATAGTCTTTGGGGGGGAATTGTTAGGCTAGAAATTATTTCGTTGATTCCTGAAAGTAGATTCTGCAGAATTTTTAGCTAGGGAGGAAATATAAGTCAACCTTTTTATCTCAAAATAAATTATTTGATTGCTCATATCTTGTGCCAACTATAAGACAATTGACACATCATTTTGTTTAACATATTCTTCACTTGGAAGACCTGTTCTAGCCAATTTTTCCTCAAATTCCAAGCATGTCTATAATGCAAACCCTAGAGTATACTCATTCTCTTCTTCAAGCCTATGTCTATAAGAAATAGGTAAATTATTATAGTAATGCATCAAAGCGGCCTGATTATGAGGTCTAATAATTTCCGAGATTGATTATACAATTTAGTGAAATGTGGATTGAAATATTTTATAGTTTCACCCTTGTTATAAACAAGATTTTTTTATTCTGTGAGCTTATCTATTGGACTTTGAGGCTGTTCATATGTAGAATTAAACCAATATGACAATTCATCCCAAGTTGAGAAAATCTTGGGTGTTAATTCAAAAAAATCAATCACATCCTTCCCTTCTAGTGAATTGACAAAGAGTCACATACATGTGTCATTCTCATTTTCCCCAATGTTATGATAGGCACTAGAAAAGGCAATGAGATTTCCATTGAATATTATAGTTCCATTTCCAGAAAACTTAGGGTAATGGTCTTTAAATTTAGGAATAAGAGTTGTGGTTGGAGCCAAATCAAGAGGAGAAGATACATGCCATTGAGTGGTATTTAAATATTCTTCAAATTTGAATAAACCAAATTGTATGATGAACTTGGTTGGATTTGTAGTTGATACAATGGGATGATAATGGTTGTACATAGTTCCTATTAAAGAATATGTTGAAGCTTTTGAAGAGGTTGAACCACTAGAACTACCAAAACCACTAGATGAAGTCATTGTGGTTTTTCTGGGAGGAAAGGAGATTGAAATGCTTGTTATTTATGAAGAATAATCTGAAAAGGATCTTCTAATTTTAGGTTGTAGATTCTCTAAAATTTATTTCTTCCTTCCTATCTCAAGGAGAGGATCAAATTTAGTAGATTTTCCTCTTTACCATCTTGAAATACGATAATTAGTGGACATAAAATAATAAATTATTGAGGATGCCTATTCTAAGCTTTCTTATGAAGGACTTCTCTTTGATCCTAAATTTCAATGTCTCTAGCTATAGCTTCCCGAGAGCAGTCAAGTTCTTCACGGGTACGAGCAGTTTTAAGAATTAAATAAAAAATAAAAGATGCAATGTTTCTTTGATCAAGAAACCTTAGGTTAGGTTATTTCCATCTAGAAAAATTCATTAATAAAATAATACAAATCAGATTATACAAAAGAACACAATTATAGAGTAAAACGATTAGTCCCCAGTATGGTAGCCAAATAAATGTTGATGCAAGGAATGGAAAGTCCTCACTCAAGAATTTTTTAATCTCACTAAGATAAGGTGAGATAGGTGGGAATGTTATCTTGGGCTTATATCTTGCACAAAAATTATCAATCAATCCTCAAGAAATATGTGATTGGGCCCGATAATATTATCAAGTTGTAAGATTTTTCTAAAGGATGTTTATGTATGATTTTTTATAAAATTAACATGAAAAAATAAAGAATAAATACAATATGAAAACTATTAACACGAGTATCAATTGAGAATAAACAAGATTTTTATTGATGTTGACTTTTATGAGTTACAACCAAATGCCTCTTTCCAAACCCCTACAAGGGTATAGACCAAAATCAGACTTATAAGTCTAGGATGGAATTTCAACAATCATACAAAGACAATTGGTGTCTGAAAGAAAAATAAAGACTAAAATGTATTGGATCAACCAAGCCACAAGCTCATCAAGTCTTGACTCTGCAAAATAATCTTAATCAGAACTGAAAATTAATTCAGGAATTCTAAGGAAACTAAACAGAATGCTAAGATAAATGAATGACCTTCTGAAGCATGTCAAAAGTCTATGCTTCTTAGTCCTTTCTTATTTTCCACCTTTAGAATGATCATGTTTTCAACAAGAGGATTTAGCTCTTATGGAACTTAGAAAATGAAATAATGAATATCAGAAATCTCAATTTGAAACAAGAGGAAACCTTATCAAAAGTATTTCTCTATAATTTTTCATGTCTTCCTTTCCATTCTTTTCTTCATTTTATTCTCTAAAAGGTAGTTCTTCAAGTAGTCGAACTACTTTTAATTACTAAAGTTAAATAAATTTAGTTAATAAATAAGACAAATATTTTATATGAAAAGGATAATCAATAAATGATATAATAACTAAATAGGTGGGGTGTCCTTCTACCATGCATCTTTTATTTCAATAATATTTTCTAGATTTTCCTTGTCGCTCCACAATATTATCAAATATAAAAAACTAGCACCATAAACATACCATAAACATGCATCAAAATTACCATGACATGTGTCACTTGTATCTCCCATAATTTAACATCATATTTTAAGTCTCAAAAGAAAATATCATAGTTCTTCCATCTGTCCAGAAACATTAATTTCATAGTCAAGTATCAATTTATACAAAGTCAAAATAATTCAGGGAATTGTTTTCTAAAGAATTATTCCCTTTCCTTGATGAAGTCTTCATCTTTAGATTTTTTCTCTTCTAATTGTGCTACTTATGGATGTATATCACTCAAAGACAAAATCAACAAGCATTGGTAAAAGAAACATAAGTGATATACATCAAAGATGATTGGTTTCTTTCCTTTTCCATTTTGAGAGTTATGGAGGGGATTTTTTTTATATTTAGGTGGTGGTGGAGGAGAAGGCATAGATGTATGTGTAGAAATAGTATGAACTAGTAATCTTGGATGAACCAAAGGAGGAGGAAACGGATGCATTTGTGGAAACAATATGAACTGGAGGAGGGGGGGGGGGGGGGTCAGTGGGCCATGGATTGGAACAAGAGGAGGGATTAGCATGAATACCACCCCATCCATCATTATGTGGTGGCACAGGGGATTCAAGAACATCGAAAATACCACGGTGAGGCTACAATATGGCATTGGAAGGTACTTTGGGTTGAGGCAAGGCATGTTTTCCACCAAGATTTAAGTGCCCATTTTGAATGAGCTACTGAAAGTATCCAGAGTCACAATCAAAATGTGTAGATAACCTTAATTTTTTATGTCCCCAGGTTCCCAAGATGTGTTAGGAAATATCCCTTTTCTTCCTCTATTTCCTCCTCTATTGCTACCCTTACTGAAGAAGCTCATCTATATCCAGTATAGTCAAATTAGTACATGAAATATGAGACAAAGTAAAATTAAAAATCTAATACAATTTGCCATCATGATTAATTTGGCTATGATATAGCACAACCATGCCAGAGAAAATGAAAATAAAATGGAAAAGTGAAAACAGGGACAGAAGTGAAACTCTGTATTTATCCATCCAAGAACCTTTATCATCTTAAATCCATACATATAGACCATCTCTTCTCAAAATATGTAAAAAAATCACATATTATCAAAACCTCAACTTAAAACCACGTGTGCAAGTATCTTTATGAAACCAATCAGTCCATAAATTATTCCAAGTCTTCTCAATCATTTGTGCATGCTATAATACAATTTTGTTCTCAAATAATTATGTTGGCTACACTTTCAAATCACATTTCTTTCATATTCCTTTTATCTTAATTATATAGACATGGAAATAATGTAAAAAGGATTTAAATGAATGGAATTTAAGGAGATTGACTTATATACTAAAGTGAAATTAATAAGGGAATATGAGTCTATATAATAAATCTTAAATCATATGAATTCCATTAATATTATCTAAAACATGAGTCATAACATGTCTATCATAACCAATTATATGCATAAGCTCTTTTAATATATGTGCTTACCCAAACCACAATCATAAACCAGTATAACCACTTTTAGGTAAACCAACATCCACTTGTTTTTTAATCCATTTTATTTCATTCACTCAAAATATCAACTGGAATATGAGTGGGGACATATACTAGTAATTGAAATACTAACATGCGCATGTAATTGTAAGTTCACCAACCGGAGTCATTGCATATTCAAACCAAGATTTTAATCCAAGTCAAAGAACTATAAGATAATACCCAAATAGTAGAGTTCAATATGCTATGAGTCTTGTATCATAAAAAACCATATCTCATTCCATGCTTACTGAGAAACACCACATATAAAAAAATTAGAAATACAATGTGTATATTGAATCATTTTCAAGTTTACCATTGATTCTATATCATTGCATGTTCAACCAAGTTTTTTACCAAATAAATATCATGGGACAAAAAAAAAATAACATGATAATATTCTTTTAAGCCAGAGTTCCATACAACTGAAACAAAGAGATGAAGATTATAATCCTTAACTGATGATCCAAAAATTTCCAACATCGATAGCATGCTTATCACAAAGTGATTGTTATTTATTTTGTTTAAGTCTTTGAATCAAATCGAGGTGAAAGAATTCCATACCAATTACCATGTCAATGTGCAAACAAAAACTACACAAATAATCGTGCCATAACAATAGATTTGAAGGAATGATAGACTGTATGAAACTTTAAATGACCCAAGTTCGAGCCCGTGGGCCTCAACGCAGAGGTAAGGTTTTGGACCCATTAGCCTTTCCCTTATGCATTCAAGGATTATTCCAAGAATAGAGTCATAATGAAAAAGTTGTCTGTAAATAATATTACCATCAAATTCCACCACCCAATTTGTATTTAAATTCAGACGTGACCCAAGTGGAAGTAATACACAGTTTATCGTGAATAATTTTATTTGGAAACAAATTTGAATAGCAGCTCGGTGCAACCCAAAAAAATACAAGTTTGAGATTTTTCACTATAAGCATAAGATGGGTTTGAATTGACAAATGTCATGACAGAGTTGACCCAGGAAATGTAAAGAACAAAGACATGGAAAGATTCAAATATGAATCGATCTTAGCACAAAACTTTGACCCGAGTTCAAAACCCATTATCTTTAGAGATATAACTTGAAATGGGTTTGTTCCATCTATTTTAATATCACTACAGAATCCACAGAATGACACTAAAGTTGAGTTTGAATCCATTTACAACATATATAAACCATAACTCATTCAAAACTTTTTCCTTTTCTAAACTATCATGAAAATATGGAACATGCAAAAGATAACCAACCAAATTTTTGAAAAACAATAATTTCTTAGTTTCTTTCTTCAAGAAGTCACAGAGAAAAGAGAGTGAGAGAGAGGAAACATTTATGCATACAACAATATTATCGAGAGCCAAATTTAACCAATCTTAAGAAAAATATGTTGTAGAAAATCAGAAATAGAGTATAAACTGATACCTTGACCAATGACGCTTTTATACTAGTGATGAGGGCTAAAAAATTTATGAAAACCAACAGGAGTGAGGGTTTCAGTAGGAAGAGCTCAAAATCTTTCCTCTTCAATCTCAACATGGAAAAATGACCAAAATAAAGGCAAAAATAAAGTGATGTCATGCAGGACTGTGGGATTAAATGTGCAATGTGCATGTCCTTGTGACTTCAATGCATGGGAAAAATCATCATGTCACCCTTTTATACCAACCACCCTTTTATACCAACCATTTTATTGCATGCCAACTCAACAATCAATTCAATACGCATAAACCTCATTCCATGCAAATCACATCAATTCCAAGAACTATTAAATGGGTTCCATATAACTCACAACCTTGGAACAAACGATATCCATAACCATATACCACATGTAATGTATATAAAACTCTACGACACTATAACATATGTGAAACCATTATCAAATGCAACTACAACCCATATGCTAATCACTTATGTTGACTATAACACAAGTCTTATATGGTAACTTTGAGTGCACATTATGTAAAATATCATGTATAATATGATACCTTGGTTGTAAAACCCAATTTTAAATACTTTGCACAATGTGAAATTTATGCACTCCCTTGTAATCAAATATTATATATTATGGTATATGTAATTCCTACATATAATTTTATATAGGTATGCCAAAGTCATCAATACAAATTTATATACCATATAACTTAGTTTTGACATTTTGCATGATGTAGTTTATGAAGCATGATTTAATATCATTTAATTTTTGTGGAGCTTGAAAATCATGTTTGTTGGAATATTCTTTGATACCAAGAGGAGGGGTGAATCGGTATTATATTTTTTACATAATTTAAAACCACTTCATTATTAATTTTATCAAATCAAAATAAATGATTAATAGAAAGGTACAGTACACATAATTTTAACGTGGAAAACCTAAAAGAAACAATTGTTCTTCTTATTTTTTAATAAAAATTACATTTAATTTATGAGCTCCAACTCAAAGTAAATACCAATTCCTTATTTTACTAGCACCAACTAGGAGGTTGCAACCCCTCTATATTTTACCAGCATCCTCTGGAAGAAAGCACCAACTCCCTAGTTTCTTCAGCTATAACTGAAAAGATGTTGCAAATCCTTGGTTTACCTAGAAGGAGGCTACAACCTCCTTTGCAGGATCCAACCTACCCTGGCACCACCCAACCTCTCTTTTTATGATAAATACTTCAATATCTAAATCTTCATAATCTTATTTGTCTTTAGCTACATATCTTCATTTACTTTCTTGGTCTCTAACATTGTTATTGATCTTTAGATTTCAAGCCCAAAGACACACTATTTCAACACAAATTTGCGTTTATATAGTATTTCAATGGTCATGTACAACTACACAAATGTGCCTATTCAATATAGGAATGTATCTCTTCATTATAAGTATGTGCCTTCTCAATATAAGATATTAATCATTCTATTTTAATTAATACATTGTCAATGGACTATTGTGTCTTTTAGATCGTTTAGTCACGTTTTCAATTGGGTCAATAGATTTTTTATTATCATGATTTAATTCAATTTTTACTTTACCATAGGTAAATACCACCATGGTTTGCAAATACCATATGCAGATACCATGTGCTATTTCACTTTTACCCTTTTTCTTTAACTCCACTTTCACTTTTACCTTTTACTTTAATCCAATTTCACTTTTACCTTTTTATTTAATCCAATTTCACTTTTACCTTTTCTTTATTCCACTTTCATATTTACTCCTCTTTTACATAAACTCCACTTCCATCTAAATTTTCAATTTTTGTTATTTATTAAAGTCACAATATTATTTAATCCACTTTCATTTCCACTTTTACATAAATTGTGTTTCCACTTTTGTATTTATTAAAGTAATACCAAGGTCACATTAATATTTAATCACTCACTAACCTTTGACATATATTTGATCACTTACTAACCTTTGACATCAATGATAATTTATTCAACAATTGAATGAGTGAGTGGATCTACCCATTGGTGGTTGTTGGAAATTGTTTGGGTTTGAAGGGTTGTCCAAATTTATCCTGGCAAGAATGATGACCAAAAATTGCTACGAAATATTGACTACCGTGTTGATCTGACAAACTCAAGGATTCTCGATGTTGCATCAACAAATTTCCCTTCAACTACACTCTAAAATGATAGTGAGAGAGAAAGTATTCAAGAGAGAAACTCGCTAGTATTCGTTCTATTCATCACGATCATGTCTCAATAGAATATACAGTCACCAAGACAACTCGACTCGAACAATGTAGTAATTTAAATTGTCTCATTCTTTCATTTTCATTATTTCAAAGCACTCAACCAGGCGATCCTCTGTATTCCGGTAGTCCATTGTGTTCTTGTAAATCGATATTCTTGTAGCTTTTACTGCAGTTCAACGTCATACTCTACTATGGTACTTCATGTCTTCATGTTGACATCAATGCCACCACGATATTTCCATCAATGCTTGTATGCTATCAACATGTGACGGTCATTTGCACATATTTTTTAAAGTTAAAAATTGACTTTGACATGTGCGTTGAACATGTAAGAAACTTCTTCTGGAGGTTATCAAAACTTTTTATGGTACTATAACTTTTCATTTGCATGCAATTAAATCCATTTTAACATCAAACATTTTCATAAAGGAACATCAAACCTTCACTCTTAAACATGTTTTCTCAAGGATGCACCATTTCAAACATTATGTCATGCTAAGAAAAATATTGAATGCCAAACCTTTTTGCATTTTCTCCTTGGGGACCCCACCCATTAGATATACAGTTGTAATAATAATAATCTTTGCAACTCTTTGCGAGAATTTATAATAGGTGAAATTTTTTTGAGTCAACACCTGACATAGATACCTTTCTGGTAGTGGGTTGATATATCTCTCTTCATCCCTTCTTCCCCCATTCAGGTCGCTAACATCCATGTCAACTTTCACGCAACATTAGGATCACTTAAAAATCTCAAACAACAAGGTAACAAGTTACTTACTTTCTCCTCAGTCTCTATTTCACGAACCAAGTCGCGTAGTGCTTTTTCATGCATCGTGCACCTCAAATCCTCATGCACATGTTCCTCAAATACTCTTTAGTCGGTGCATCACACCTCCTCTTGTTTGCACACTTATTCCAGCGACCTTTGTGTCACGCATTATATTTCTTTGTGCACACGATCTTCCCCCAACAAACTTTGTGTAGCACATTGCAATTCTTCATGAGCACAAGCCTCTTTTAGCAGTCTCTATGCCACTCGTTGTACTTCCTCACGGATCCATGCCTTCTCAAGTGACCATTGTGTCACGTGTTGTATCTTGTCTCCTTCTCTTTCTTCCTCTATGGCCATATGTGCATTGCACATAAAATCCATTTATTGGGTGGAATCAAACTTAGGAGGGGGGTGCGTTGCCTTTCTTATATTCTCTTCCGACTTTTGACCCAAACTTTCACCATGTTCGAATTCCATTCTTATCTTGGCTCCGCCTCGATTTATCACCTATACATCAACTTCATTATCCTTTTCTTGATTCCCATGTATCTTTGCATGCACCATGTTACAAGTTTCCTTCTTCTCTTCCCACTTCTTCAGTAAGTTGGGACAATCCTCTGTAACATGCTCGAGGTTGTAGCAGTACTCACAGAGAGTGCGCATTTTGGTACAAAAAATTGACATGTGGCATATTTCTCCACATTTAAAGAAAGTAGGGGGTCTACCTCCCCCTCCTCCATATCCTCATCTATTACCACATCTGTATCTACCTTTGGGACCTCCATGATATCCACCTCTCTGAGCACTGCCATAATTTCTACCCTTATATTCCTCTTGAACCCGTAATACATCATGGGTATGGTATTTTTTGGTTGTGTCTATTATGTGCACGAGTTGTGAGACCCAAGGTTCGGTTTAACTATGACCAACAAACCCCTCAAGACACCAGACCTTTTGGCATCACCTGATTGTGCAGATAAATTTTCACCTGAGGTATCTATTGGGACTGTAGGAACCAAGCTTCTACAATAGTAATGGAATGGGAGGTGGATTCTCAAAGCATTGTTCCTTATTCTATCTTATGTATGTTCTTTATTATTATAGAGGCTCACACAGTCATTCATGAATATTACACCATAATTAATCCATAAACTAAGTCTAGTATATGAAGCATAGCAACATTATTCAGAAATGCATATAGACAAGTAAAGAACACAAGACACAATATCCTCTCTAAAATCTTTCTTTATTCATCATATGTCTTACAAATTGACTATTACATTCATGACCTTTACATAATCTCTCAACCTCATGACTCAATCTCTTTCTCTTTAGACTATGATTCTCCTCTCTTTAATTTGCCAATCTCGTTACATATTTATACCCAAAATACCTTGACTATTTATCCCAAAAATAGCCCATTACATTGCATGGCATGGCCAGCTTCAGTTAATAGGTTGTTTGCTTTGTTTTGCTTTTCACTCTTCATGAAGCTTTTATGTTGTTAATTTATTTCTCGAATGTTGTGTTGTCCTCCTCCGTGTTTTATCCTCTCTCTCACTTGATTTATTCTTTTGTATGTATGTTGTCTTCATCTTGCGCGCTTTCCTTCCTTCTATTACCTTTCTACCTTATGTGTGCTTACTTCCTTCTGTGCGCTTACTTCCTTATGTTCCCTTTATACCTTCTGCACGCACGCTTAACTTATAATTAGGTTTTTTCTCCCAAAATTGCATCCAAAACTTCATGTCCAAAATTCTCCCAAACCCCCCTTGTCGCTCGTCCCAAGCCACTCATACCTATTGTATGTTCTTCCACACTGCAATAAATTGTTGAGTGGAATCCTTAGCGACCTATGCCTCTAAGACAAGTGTGGCCTCTTTTTTTGTTATCTCCTCTAGGGCCTATGTGGTCAAGTATTGAAGTTTGTTCTCTGTTTCGGTCGCAGCTTTTTTGACCTTCCCCTGTACAATATCCAATTCTCCAATAATCATGATCGCTTCTTCATTCCTGGATCTAGTCTCTGTTGAAGGAACTTTTGTTAGTTCCTCACTCTCTCCACTTCAACATATGCTTGTCATTGATCCAAAATGGTGGCCATTTTCTCAACTGGTGGAAATGTTTTCACCTTCTCTGCTACCTCATTGGCACGTTCTTGCACTTCTCGCAGTTTCTCCTCTACAACCTTCATCTCTAGGTCACCCATGAGCTCTTCCCACTTTCACACTCTCTTCGCAAATGTTTATGCATTCATCTTCAAATTTATTAATATTGGAAAATGATATCGATGTCGTCCTCAAACTACCTTCGTGCACCTCATGTGGCGTTCCAGGAATGCTCTTTAGTTGCAGGTCCTAGATCTTCTTTCTGAATCCCTTCATGACTTTGCCAATTTTTGACAATTATTCCTCCATAGTGGCCTTTATGACCACGGGAACTTCTAGTACTTGTTTGTATAACTTTTGGACAGGTGCTTGTGTCTTTTGTACCATATCTTTTTCTTTGTCCTTCTCCTTTTGTGCTTTCATTTCCCTTTCCTCTGCACCCTCGTTCGTCCTCAGAATTTCCTCCATTCGGACTTCAAACTCCCTCTTTTGATGAAGGGTTATATCATAATGGGTCTGTACTTGGGTGCTTTTGTCCCTCATTTTGGCCAAGTCTCGGTGCAAAACGTCTCCTCTATGCTTTGTTTCCTACACCAACTCTAATTTTAACACCTGGACTCTTTGGATGGGTAGTCGAGATACGACTATATTCAGCTGGCCCAACGCCTTTATTTTTTCTTGCAATGCACCTACTAGAAACTCTATCATGGCTACCTCAATTTGAATGGTTTTTTGTTCCCTTGAGATCTGTGTCAGGGCCATCAGTGCACTGTCCTCTTATGTTCGTGTTCCTATGGATGGGTCATCCCCTAACTTGGGGTATTTCACAATGCATGTTGCTTCTAGGAGTTGCTAAAGGATTCCCAACTGATCCTGGACCTTTTTTTGTTGGTCCTCATGCTTCTTGGTGGATTCCTCCCATAGTTCCTTTGTGGAATCCCTAATTTAGTATCCAATGCAATCCATATCATCATTGGTTAAAATGTAAAAATGGGCATTTCATTGTGCTTTATCTTTCTTTTGCACTCCACCTGCCTATTTTGGCCCATTATCCTTTCTTTTGAGCCCTGCATCATTTGTCTAGTCATGTTCATCCTTGATTTTATCCTAGTCTTTGTCCTCTTGTGAGGGAATTGTCTTGTCGGCTGGACTCTTCCAGTCTTCCTCCCATTCTTATATGATTGAGTGCACATCTTCAACTTTCAACCGATAATTGGTTGGAAACGCATGTCGTGTAGGATCCTTTTTGGCTTGCACATATAGATGGTGCATGCCAACTCTAAAGAACTCAACATCCATGTATGCAATGACTACTTCCTCTAGAATGCACAATGTAGTGTCTACTACATTTTTGATGAGTTGTAAGTAGGTATAAAAAGTGGCATTGGTGTCATTTTTTCGTATCTTGATGGCGGAGTGCAATAAGTTGGCATATATAGAAGCCAAAGGGATATGACCTGAAGCACACATGTGTTTGTCATATGTGGGCTCCTGCCACCCAACCAGCACAATGAGAATGTGTAACCATGCATAGTGAAACTCAGTGCCCTTCTCCCGGGCCTTTGTGCAATCTTGTAAAAATTTATTAAAAAGAAATGTCGTTTAGTTCATCTGAACTCCTTCCTTGCATCTCTCTGCTGCGAAAATCACTACTATTGACACTTTGTCTCTTTGAAATTTGTGCAACATATTGCAGAAAAAAACCTGCATTGTAAACCTGACCTCCTTGTCACTGATTCTTTTCACATCCATACCCCTTTTTCCTCTAAAGTTTCATACCTGTCTTTCATGGCCTCGGAGAGGGCTCGCTCTCCCATTTTGAGAAATAGTAATGATGGGTATTCGCCTACTTTTCTCAACCCTTTGATACGTGCAATTAGTGTATTATTAATTGATACTAGGGGATCTAGCCAAGGTGTCCCCCCATGGATGTAACTAAGAAATACCTTGACACATGCATTGATTTTTGTACTTCATCCGAAATGTGGAATTTGGAACAATTTCAATATAATGACTTTCTCCAAGCCCGATGCCTAGTTCTGGGGTTCCACTCGCATTTCTCATGTGCCAGGGTCAGTCTTCGTGCATAAGTATTGATCCCTAGCCAACGTAGGGAATTTCAACATGTCAGTTATATTGTGGTCCATAAATTTCAAGATGGGCACCTTGCCGAGCATGTCTTCATCGCTATTGAAACTCTTTGGGACTGGTGTTATTTGTAATGGATACTTGGAATTCACTATTACTATTACAGGGGGTGTGTCATCCTTCCTCGGAGGTAAATAATCTCTATGAAAAATTACAGGTGGCACCAAGGCCGAAGGTCTAGACACCTCCTCAACCTCCACATCTGTCGGTTGCTTCGATTGTTTCTTTGTTGTGGTGTACAGTCTCCCCATTGTTGGTGGTTTCATTCTCTCTGTATGTTGGACTGGTGGACGATCTTTGTGTGTTTGTGCAGGTTGATTAATATTTCTCTGGTAACTTGGCTCTGTTCACTTCCTCATGCATGCAACGATTCCTTAGATTTTCCTTCCCTCTCGGTGTTTTTTGCATCCGTGCCAAGGATACTTGTCTCATCCCACTTTAACTGACTTGTCCAATATGGTGTCATAGTTGGTGACTTGGTAAGTAAGTTCTACTTAATTTCCAAATCTGACTTGTGATTCTCCTTTCATACTATTGATCTGTTTGATATTTCCAACGGATTTTCCCATTTAAGGCTTATACGACGCTTTTATGACATGTCACTCCAACCTATCACATCGACTATCTAACAGTTGTTTATGTGAATGAATTCTTTTAATGGTATTGTCGTTTCCAATTTACGCAATGGTTCATTTCTCATCCAATTGTAAACTTTCACAATCGGTCCCGTCTGTATCTTATCTTTGAAATTGGCGCAGTGTTAGCATCATGTGTGATGATCAGCTCAGTTGTGCAAGTTCTGATACCTTGGTATTTCAAAAACTCTTTTTCTTTTTCCTATCATTACTTTTTGTTTCTTTTCTTTCCCTTTTCTACTTATATCTGGTTTTTCTTGTTTTTCTTAATACTATGGTGCACTTACTATAATACAGGGGTTCTGGCATAAAACATTTTACTTCATACACTATCAATCGTCTCTATAGAGTTTCAAACGACTTCCATTCATCATTCCTTCCAGTATTTTTCCATTGAAGGTCTCCACCCGCGTCGCACCTGTCTCGATTATCTGCTAGATCACATAGGGACCTAACCAATGCATACAAAACTTCCCTGGATGTTGCAGATACTTACTGTCATATAGTAGTACTAAATCATCGATTTGAAATGTCTTGGTTTTAATGTGTCAATCGTGTCAGTCCTTCTGTCTGGATTTCTGAACCTTCTGATGGAATCCTGCAATAAACTGGTCCTCCTCAAGCTGAACTAATTGTGCCAATTTCTCCTATATTGCGCCAGTATCCAAGAGCTCAGTGAATGTCGCAATGCGCAGGCTAGGTAGAATGAACTCCATCAACATCATTGCTTCCTATCCATAGACAAACCGAAAAGGTTTCTACCCTGTCAGCTTCTTACTTTTAGTTCGATAAGCCCATAATATTTTAGGGATCTGTAAGTCCCAATCATATGTCCCTACATTGCAGATATTTGTCAAATCATTCTCAAAGATCTTATTAAAATCTTCCACTATGCCATTATCTTGCGGGTGATATGGTGTACTCTTTTGATGATGAATCTAAAATTCCTTCGTTAATGTTGCAATTATTTTGTTCAGAAAGTGTTTATCTTGATCACTAAGTAGTATGCACAAACATCCAAACCTTATGACTACATTCTCAAATAGAAACCACACAACAGTCTTTACAGTACAATCAGTAACTGGTGTTGCTTCCTCTTACCTGGTCAAGTAGTATGTCGTAGTGATGATATATCTTTCCCCTGATATTCTTTCTTGTGCATTGATTGGTCCTACAAATTCAATGGCCCACTTATCAAATGCTTGCAACATAACTTTTGGTTTTAATGGAACTTCATCTCACCTAGATGGTTTTCCCACTCTTTCACATACGTCGCAGGACTGACAATACCCCTTCACATCTTTGTGTAGTGTAGGCCACCAAAGCCTTGCACATAAAATATTTTGTTTCATTTCTTTGCTCATGTAATGTCCTCCATGAATCCCATCATGTACTTCCTCCAATATAATTGACCTTTCATGTTCTAGTACACAACACCTCAATATTCCATCTTCCCCTAACTTATACAAGTTCCCTGCAATCAACTGATAATATGTTTCTTTTACTACCAATTGTTTCTTTTGTGCAACTGTCATTTCATAGGGGGCATACCTGTAATTAGAAATTCCACAATGTCTTCAAAGTAATTATCCACCATCCTTACTGACATTTGGGAAATTTTCATCTAATTTACCTGCATCATCTCCTATCAATATCCATGAGAGATGATTTGGCCCTGCATTCAGCTTCCCTAGTTTTACTATGATCTCAAAGTTATATTCCTGAAATAATAATATCCATTTGCATATTCATCCTCCTAATACAGGATTGTTGACTAGGTAATTTAATAACGAATGGTATGTATACATCTTGAAGTGGGACCCCAGTGTGGAGCCTGAAATTCTGTATTGCATAGACCATTTCCAATCCTTCCTATTCTGTAGTGGTATAATTCTTTTCAGATATAGAGAGATTCCTACTGGAAAACACAACTGGATGATCGATTCCCCCCTCTCCTAGTTGTGACAACAATGTGACCAACGCTATGGATGATTCATCTACATGTACATGGAACTCCTTATTCCACTCTAGAAATATCAAAATGGGTGCATTTACCAGTCTATGTTTCAATGTGTTTAGCCCCTTCTGGAAATCTTCATTCCATTAGAACTTCGCTTCCTTCTTCAATAAATTTTCCATGGGGGTTGTAATCTACCCATATCCTTTGATAAACTTCCTGTAATAACCTATACGGCCCAAATTTTCCCTTAGATGTCTTACTGATGTCGGAGGCTCCAACTCCAGAATCACTGTAATATTGGTTGGATCGACCAATAGTCATTGTTTACATACTACATGTCCTAGTAGAATTCCAAACGGTACGCAAAATATGAACTTCTTTAAGTTCAGTGAGATCTGACACTCCTTGCATTGATCTAACATGACTCGAAGAACTTCTATATGATCCTACAGTAGACTAAACATCATCCAATCATCCAAATAAAATTCCAAAAATTTATGGATGAACTCCTTGAATTTTTCCACTACTACCCTAGAGAGCACCGCAGGGGCATTCTTCAATCCAAATGGCATCACCATGTATTGATAACTTCCCCACTTTGTCACAAACATGGTTTTGTGTCTATCATCCTACTCAATTCTTATCTGATGATACCCAGAGAATCCATTGGTAAAGGAATAAGTTTCTTGACCTCCTACATTCTCTAATACTTCATCCGTGAATGGTGTTGGGAATGGATCCTCTAAGCATGCACCATTTAATTTCTTTATATCTACGCATATCCTAATTCCTTCGGTATTATTGTCCTACACCACCATTGGGCTAATCCACTTATATTTTTCTGCTACTTCAATGATTCACGTGTCTAGCATCTTGTCTATTTTGTCCTTGACCTTCTCCTATACCTTGGGTTCAACCTGTAAGGTCTCTCTCATACTGGATTAGCTCCAGGTTTTAGTGGGATCTTCATCTCACCCAAGTCTCCTGATATGCCCTTCATTTCTGAGAATGTGGTTGGAAATAAATCCTGATATTCCTGCAATAAGTCTACAACCTTCTCAATTGTCTCATTGTTCCAATAATGTCATATCTACACAAATTTAGGATTCTTCGTTGTCCCAATGTTGACCTTCTTCATATTTATAGGTTGTGTATACGCGGTATATGAAAGCTCTGGCACTTCTACTACGTGTGTTCCTTTTATCTCAAGTATTTGCACATTCTTGGGATCCTCTTCCTCATATTCTTCCTTTGTTACATTATAACATTCCAATAGCTTCTGGACCGTCATCTTGTCTTTGTGCGCACTACATGAGGGTACTACTTCCATCGTCTCTACCTCCGAGAAGATCTTTGTTCGAATGGCCTGTAATGCTGCATGTATGAAGGGAGCTTCATGTTCAAATGTGAACGTGATTTCGAATCGTCAGACCAATTCTTCCCATTCTGTTGTCTCCCTATGCATCTCCAATCTAAATACCAATTCTTCAGGATTGTGTCCAACATGTGTATAAATTTGTCCATCCACTATGTCTTCAATTTTGAGCACCATAAATCCCTACATATTTCTACGTGACTTGTCGAGTCACTCTCTCCTATATATTTCTACACACTTTCTTCTTCCGCGGGACCAAAGCGTATTTGCATAAGTCTATTGCATTGTGCCCATTCCTTCATTCCCTTTATGTGAAAATCCCACCATCTAGATGGAGTTTCTTTTAAGATGATATCCAATGCCACCAGCCTCTATTGTTCAGGTACCTATAAATAAAATTATTTTATAAACACACCAATCTCAGTTATTCCATTGTACCTCGGTGGGTCAAATAGCTCCGTGCTAATCCAATGCAATAATTGGTTTATATGTGCACATCGTCTAGTTGACACTTCATGCATCCTCCAATGCCAATTCTCTAGACCAGATTTTGAATCTGATGCACACGAACGGATACTTCTCCAACTCAGTGCACCATTTGTTATCGGGTCGAGATAATCCTCCATTCACATAGTCATATTATATAAGTTGTCAATGGAATTCCCTCTCTTTGATGGTATGTATCTCTTCCCTTTGATGGGTTCAAAGGTGCAGTAACTTTCAGATCCCAAACATTGAATACCATCTCCATCCTTTTCAAGTTAATAATTTCTTGGTTATTGAACGCCCATTCCAATCCCATCAAAGTTGTATATGGTTGAATATCATCGATTATCTAAATAACTTCAAATTTTTCTATGTTGATCACCCCATCTATGTTCATAGGTACTCTTGTTAGTTGCCCAATCAGAACTATCTTATGTTGATTCGGGAGCCTTAACTAAACAGAGGACCATACTAGCTCAACTTTGCCTATCATTTCCCATGTCTTCTTAGGTAGCACATTCACATCATATCCTAAGTCCAAAATAGCATTATCCACATCGTAATCTCTAATCTATGCATTGAACCTGAATTCTTTGTTGGTTCTCTTCCTGCACATTACTTGGTTTACCTTTCTCAGCGCGACAGGGGTTTCTCTTCCTTTTGTGCATTGATTAATCATCCCATATAAAGTACTTAAAACAATCATATATTTCATTAGTTCTACACAAAACTTCAAGAATTTTGTTAGTGTACTTGCCTGTGCCATTGGATTCTTTGCACATCTTGACCTTCTATCCGAGGTATCACTGATGTTGATGCTCCCTCATGCGGTCCAAGTATTTCTTTTCTATATTTATGATATGTCTCTTTCTCATGTTGTGGATAGAATGGGAGTATAGGTTCTACTAAATTTTGTACTCACTTCTCTGGCTTCTTTCCTTGATCAATCCATGTTCTATATCCTCTGCACGAAACAATTACCATTGTTGGTCCTTCATTGCATCTTTCAGCTGATATCATCTTAACATTCTGATTGTGATTCTGGGTTGGGTTTCCTTTGGCATGCCATTTTGCAACTAGTTGGGGACAGTCTTCTGTCACGTGATCCAGTGCTCTGCAATATGTGCACGTGGTACATGAATTTTGGCAATCTTGGGCCAAGTGTCTAGGTTGATTACAGTTATAAAACATAATTGGTCCTCATCTTCCTCTACCAAAAGACCCTCTACCTCAACCTCTTTGAAATTTTCCTCTATTCCCCTTATTGAAACCCCTATAACTATTATACTACGCACCACTCCCATCTACACTAGTATTTTCTTTCTAGATCCTCTACATATCTGATGTATGCTCCCTTAGTAGGTCGAACGTATGACAATCCTTCTCTTCATGCCCTACCGACTTGCAAAAATTGAAAAACAAGTTATTTGGAGTACTCTGATATTTCTGAATTAATGGACACTCAGTGGTATGATAACCCCATTTCTTACATATCTCACAATATCCTCCCCCTGGTAGTGGATTCAACGCTCCAACTTCCAATTAATGCACAAATGATAGGCATTCATCCTTGTGATGGCCCTCCGTCCTACACTTGGTACACCAAATTTGTTCTTGTTTCTCCCTTCCTTTGGTAAGATCGGCTAGTTGAATTGTCAATGCGGCCAACTACGTCTAAAATTGTATCATTTCTCCAGTATCTCTTTTCGACGATGCCTCTAATTTCATTGCAATTTCTAGAGCCTCTAGCTGCGACGCAACCTTCTATTGTATTAGTGGCCTACAAATGTGTGGTAGAAGTCCTGCAATGATCCACTCTTGATGTTTTTGATATGGAATTTGGAAAGTCAATCTCCCCATCACAGCCTTAAAGCATTGATCGAAATCCCATACCGACTCTACTTCTACCTGTTTGATCTCTTTCAGTTTGGTGATGTACTGCGATTCTAACTTTGGCTTTTTGAACTCCTTTAGTAGCACTTGATTTATCTCTACCAAAGTCATATCCTTTTCAGTAGACGTAATACTTTGTAACTTCATATATCATACTAGAGGAAGGCCTCTAAATGTTGTCTCTAATTTCACAATATTCACAGCCTCGTCATGTATGTTCTTAGTGGCCTAAACTATTTCGCAGAAAAAAAAAGTGTTGTTATAGATCCTCTGATCCCACTCCCTTGAATTCAGGAAGTCTGAGAGTGTTATCTACTCCCACCATGTTGTTTTTTGTATTCCCTCCTCTTGGTGATGTTGGTGGACTCTGATTTTGACTCTACGTACTACCATTGTTTTGACTGCTACTATTATGTTCTCCTTGACTAACTACAATGGATTTTGGAAAGTCTTCAAATGTTATCTTTGATTGTGGTGACGCACACGAGGTTGTGGATTCAACGCAGGATCTTGTCTAAGTAGGAATTATCGGTTCTTCTATCACTGGACTGGACTGACACCCCTCTTCTCCTCCTCCTATATATGGCATCTCCATGATTAATACGTGTGCACAAGTTTCTCGTTCTTCTGGCTCACCATGTGGCTCTTCTCTCCCAGCCCCATTCATTTTCCTTTTGTACCTCCTTCCTCCATGGAACTCTCCAAAATCGTAATCTTCCTCTAGTGTACTGCCTTCTTGCATCCTCGATCCCTTCCTTCCTTGTTCATTGCTTCCTTCCCTCTCTTAGACGATCCTCCTATTATCCTCTAACTCCCCCTATGTGCGCAAAGAACTTTTAGTTTTCAAACTTCATTATCATCATATGATTTTCACATAACGACATTTTTATCCATGTATTCAACCATTTCAAGAACCTTTTGCGCAAACCATTGAATTTTTTTATTTTTGCAACATTATATGATTGAAGGAAATCTACGAAAAATTGTGTAACATAACCCCTAGTACACTATCCAACCAAAAATCAATTGCTCGAGTGGTTGGGTTACTTACCAAATTCAGTTTTCTTACCAATTTAGGATTCCAATTCTTTGAAACTGCAGCACTAAACCTTCCTGTCTTCTCTACCAACCTCTCTAGCCACTCGGTCAGAATTTTTGGAAATTTTCCAAAGAAAATTTCATGTAGATCTGTGACCACATACATTTGCATACATTTATTTTCACTCATCCAAGGGTTCATGTTCTCTTATCACAAAAATTCCTATTCTTTTCATTCTAACCAGTTTTTTATCTCCTTCTTAGTCAGCCTCCAAAACATTCCCTTAATCTCAATCCCCTGGTCCCAGCAACAAAACCATTTGTTGGTTGTGTCTAGTATGTGCACGGGTTGTAACACCCTAGGTTTTTTTTAAATATGAACAACAAACCCTCGATACATCATCCCTTTCGGCATCACCTTCTTGCATAGATGAAGTCTCAACCAAGGTATCTATTGGGAATATAGGAACCATGCTTCTAGAGTAGTAAGGGAAGGGGAGGTGGATGCTCGAATCATTGTTCCTTATTCTAGATTATGTATTTTATTTATTATTATAGAGGCTCACATAGTCATTCATGAATATTAGACCATAATTAATCCATAAACTAAGTCTATTCTACGAAGCATAGCAACATTATTCAGAAATGCGCATAGACAAGTAAAGAACACACGACACAATATCCTCTCTAAACTCTTTCTTTATTCATCTTTTGTCTGACTAACTGACTATTACATTCATGACGTTTTCATAATATCTCAACCTCATGGTTTGGTATATCTCTCTTCAAACTATGATTCTCCTCTCTTTAATCTCCCAAACCCATTACATATTTATACCCAAAATCCCTAGAATATTTATCCCCAAAATAACCCATTACAATGCATGGCATGGCCAACTTCATTTAACTGGTTGTTTGGTTTCTTCTACTTTTTTCTCTTCATGTAGATATTATGTTGTTCTTCTATTTATGGAATGTCTTGTTGTCCTCCTTCGCGCTTCATCCTCTCTCTCACTTGCTTTATTTTTTTTTTTGTGTGTTGTCTTCATCCTGTGCAATTTCCTTCATTCTACATCCTTTCTACCTTCTACAAGTTTACTTCCTTCTATGCGCTTACTTCCTTATGCACCCTTTATACCTTCTATGCGCTTACCTTATACTTAGGTTGTTTCTCCCAAAATTGCATCCAAAACTACATGTCTAGCCGTATTGCATCATTTGGAGTGACTGAAAGTTGTTCACATTGTTCCCCATGGAATTGTAGAATTCATGGAGGGGAGTATGATGCATATTTTGATATTTCTCTAATGTGGGTCAGGGGGGTGGTATGTGGCCCCACTACTTTCAAATTTTGCACCACTCTACCTGAGATCCAACCAAAAATAGACTTATTGCACCCAATTCCATATAGTTTCTCAGTATAGGACATTCATCTCTACAATGTCCCTCTAATATGCATATTGTGTACCATACATGCTCACACATGACTTTTGTCTTTGTCATATCTTGCAATTGCATCATTAGGTTGGCCAACTAAGTTGTACCTGTGCCAAATCTATAGATGTCTCTCAGCCCCCGGGCGTAGCCTCTAAGCTCATCGCAATCTTCATCACTTCTTCCTAAGTAGTCACCTTCTGTTGTGTAAGAAAGAATCGGATATGGGGAAGCAACCCTGCAATGAACCATTCTCTATGTTGCATGTCCTGGATATGGAATGCCAGAATATATAGCAAAATATTGAACCATTGGTCATAATTCCACATGGTTTCTTATTAATCTCTTTAATATTTGTAATACATTGAGACTCCAACTTAGGATTTTGGAATTTCATAAGCATATTTGAAGACCTCTAGAGCTGGCACGAGTGTGTGTACTACTCCACCAAAGTCTTAGATGGGTGAGTTGGATAAGAGAGCACTTAGTTCAGTTGATGGAAATGAAATGCGTCTTATATAGTGAAGTTGGGTTCCTTGGGCATGCATCATCATGCCAAGGACGACTTCACCAATAAGACTTGCGAAAGAAGGTTTTGGAGACTCCACACCTTGGCTGCCCGATCACTCGCCAAGGGGATTTGGTTAAAAGTAAAACAAGAACTGAATGACTTGGACACCTTGGACACATGTCATGCCAAGGCGATTTGGACCAAACAAATCATGCAACGAACATGGACCAAGGGTGAAAATTAAACTTGGGCACCAAAACCCAAAATGAAGGAAACGATAATCGGCTAAGGAAGAGTGTGCGCTTGGACAGGGGCACACGCCCTTTGGAAAGTCAACTCAAAATCATTAAGTGGACAAACAACAGAAAGGGGGGTGTGTCGGTTAAAGGTGCATGTTGCCTGGAAAGGGTGTGCACCTATATAACCAAGTGAGTGAACCATTTAGAAATTCATCGAAGGTTGGAAATAAAACAGACTTTCATAATCATAGATTAGGAGTTTTGCGATAGTGGCCAAGAAGGAGGGATGAGTTGCTCCCCAAGGAGAAAAGTAGAATCTAGAGGGTAACGTAGGATGCCTTGGGGAGGTAGAGTTTAAGATCAGGTCTATAAAATTCTTTCTTGAAAGGAGTTATGGGAACTAACAAACTAGGTTTGTGAAAGGGAGGTCGCTACAAGTTTAGGAAAAGGAAAAGTATGAACCGAGGAAGGGGACATGTGCACTTGGAAGAACCGTAGGAAATTCAAAGATGAAGTATGAGATTCATTCTTTTCTAGATACAAAGGGAGAGCACATGAAGGAAGCTCAATGAAGTTAGGTTGTATATTTTTTGCAACAGGTTCTTCTAATGAGTGGAAGCTCCTTTATGTAATCTTTCTTTGTGTGGCATGAGTTATAGCTCGACACATTGTTGTTCTATTTTGTGTAAAGAATCTTTTCGGTACTAGGCCATTTTTTTCGCCCAAACATATTTTTTGGTTGTTTATGTATGAATGGTGTTTCTTTACATAGACACAACTAAGTAACGAAAAAAAACTTAAGTATAAGAAAAACATAGACACAACTAAGTAACGAAAAAAAACTTAAGTGAAGGTGTAGCCCAGGTTGAGTAATCCAACTTGGTTTTCTCTCCAAACAAAAGATGTTGGTGTCGCATGGTGATTGGGAGAATTGGGTGTTTACACTTCCCAACCGCAGGCTCTCCATCCTCATGAGAAGTGGTATTAGAGCATATTTTGATGGATGGTTTGGCTTGCTATACAGAAATTAATATTGGGTCAGAGAGCATACGGACGAGCACATTTTCCACTATGCCAACTTCGTGTCGTGCACTACCAAAGAAACAATTGGGTCAGTTGGGTTGTTAATGATGACTGCATCTTTCAGAAAAGATGACTCGTCATAGAGTAATACAAATTTGTTAACAGCATGTGACTTAACGACCGGTGGTTTTATTTATGGTGTTATGTTGTGGAATCATTTCATGGCGTAAACACAACAGATGGAGAAAATGGGTTTGGTTGAATGCATGTGATTTGATGGAGTTTTGTATATCATAAAGGCATGTCACAGAGTTGATTTAAAGGCTTGATGTGAATAGGTTGGATGCATGTAACTGAGACAAGTCCATGTTTTTCTTCGTTACATGCAGACGTTGGGTCCTGTGGTTGTAAACTTTCAGTTGCAGCAACAAACATATGTGACAGAGTGTGTTGTGAAGCTTGGCACCTTGGTGATAAAGTAAAATTGAGGTTTTGGATAGATAATTGGTAAAAGTTTGTAGATGGGTGCATCATAAGTATTTCACTTTGCTGAAATTCAGAACTTTCCTTGAGCCACATCAAGGAGGTTTGTTTGAAAAATCAGAGTTGTTGGTTTGAACGCATTTCAAACTTATGATAGTATGAAGACTTGAAATATTGGTTGCCAAATATGCCATGAACAAGTATGATTGATTCAAGTTCTCAACAAATCTAGGTTGTTTAGTTGGTTCCTTTGAAGTGTGAATGGGGAGACTTGGCTAAAGACAAGAGAGACCTTTTCCATTGCATATTTGGTGAGTGTCAAGTGTTGCAACCTTCATTGGAGTCATGAACAGTTCAGAGTGCCCTGAGGGAGCCAAATGCAAATGAGGGCTTGAAACAACAATATGCTTGGGAGAGTGCAAGAAGTGGGCTTAGAAATACTTGGTGAAAAATATGACGACGAGTTGGATTAGTGACTAACTCTCTTGTGAAGTGCATTGAAGGGCTTGTTGTGACGAAGATGATAACAAGAAGCATGTTTTATTTGAAGGAAGGATGGTTGAGTCACTTTGATGCATGAGTTCCTTAGAAAAATTAGTTGGGTCATGAGACGACTTGAATATTGCAGTGGAGATCCAAATGATCAAGTGTTTTCAAAGAAGCAAAACTATTTGTTCCAAGAAACAAACAAAGGCAGAAAGGATTCGACAAAAGGAACCATTGATAGAAAACCAAGATGGTCAGAACACAGACTTGAGTATAATGGGTGATGCACTCCTAGTCATGGTATGGCAGATGGGAGAGGTAGGAAACTCTGAGGATTCTTATGGATGAAAATAGAATGAATCAAAGATCCAAGGATCATTGGTTGGAATTGACAGAAGAATTGGCTCGGACATGTTTTGGCATGGAAGTCTTTGGGGGACTCATTCCACCTGGAAATGTTGAAAAAGTACATTGAAAAAAATGTGAAAGTAGTTTTGGTATTATACAGATCAAAGGATCGCATTGGCAGGATGAAACGAAGCACGAACAATGAAGTAGTGTGGAGGGGACTGTTGGATGTGAAAAACTTGTGTAGCGGGATAGTTTCATGGACATGTGACGAAGAATATGGGAGGTTGACTAATGAAGCCAAGCTCATACTTGAATTGGAAATACTTATCACCATGATGCCATGGAGGTCATGATTCTAGCAGTGATGCGGTAGTCTTGGGATTCCTATAGTTTGTGGGATGAGTAAAGAGAGTGAATTTGGTTGGTCACATGTGTGGAAAACATGCGGTGATCTCCTTGAGGTTTCGAATAGATTGGACATGAGACGTGCTAGGTGCAATGATAGAGGGAAGTGAAAGCGGTTTTCGCAACAAAAATGAAGAAAGACTTTTTTATGGGATGGCATCGCAACATAGTGGGGAAAAGGGTTTTTCCTTGGTTAGTTTTGCATAGAAAAGTTAGGATGCGGATAGGAGGATATCAACTCAAGTTGGATTTGGGCCATCGTGCATGTGATTAGATGGTTGGACTTGCCATCCAACCAATCTGATTTTTGGATGAGCTAGTGAAAAACAACATTGCGAAGGGGTTAGACTTCAAGCACAATGATTCGTTTTTGCAACGCTTGGATATGGCGAAGGAGTTTCTTAATGAAGTTGAATGAATATAGAAAGGAATGGGAAAGGGTGATATTGCTTTCATGCTTCTTGGTTGGACAAGGTGATAATGATAAAGACATAAACGACTTAAGTTTTGACATGAGGAAGTACATCTCAGGACTTTCACGTGATGGATGGAATAGCCACCCAACTAGTGCAAGAATTGTGGTGCACAATGTACATACGCATGAGGGGAA
>JZKD02S1673141.1:923289-950494 GCA_000966675.3 Picea glauca | reverse complement strand
AAATAAATTATGCAACGAATAATACAAAAAAAATGCAACATTCAAATAAATTTTGTAAACAAATACCTGGAAAAATCATTGCCAACATTGTGTGCTCCCTCTTTATTGACATCCAAGGAGAAATTTTATTGTTTATAAAAAAAATAGGACACTCTGACTAAATAGAATTGATCTCACCAAATGGATTGACACCGTCAGTTGCCAATGAAAGCCTAACATTATGAGGTTCTTCTTTTAAAATCGGCCATCTTTCTTCTGTGCTCCTAAATTTGGAACCATCTACAAAAATTCAAAGAACACCATATTCAATTATTTGTCATGCATGGTAATCCATAAATAGTGCCATGCTTTAGCACATGAACAGTCGCTACAAATGTGGAATGATTGGAATATGACGAAGAACCTTGTGACGCTCCTTTTCTGTTACTTGATCAATTCAATATCTATTGATTTGACATTGTGGCCATTTCGTTTCCAATGCATATTGTCCACAATATATAATATGATCATTCAGACAAGCATCAATATCCTGATACTCCATTCCAATATCTTTCATAATGGCACACAACTCTCACTATGTGTAAGGTAAATTATTTGACAATGGTAAGAAAAATTCACCTAACAATCTACAACATAAAAAATAACTAGTTAATGTAAATTATAGTAATCATAAATATTGCATCCTTCATTTACACATTAATTGACACTAAAAATAGAGAAAAAAAAGTCCACCTTTACGTATAATATCCAACGAATTATACTATGTACCTTTGGATATGTGTGAGACAAGTGTTTGAAAAAACATTCAATACCTTCAAGTTCACCAACATTATAGCAGAGAGAATATTTATTCTTGAGCCTTCATAAAGGATTTGGTGTGCCTTCTCAAGTAGAGGTGCATCATGAATATCATCAAAGTTGTCCTCATCGATAGGAGCAAAGGTGTCGTGGATCAATCTATTTGTCCCATAATCCAACACAATAGTATTATTGGTGCCATCTTCCTCCATATGATTGACTTGATAACAAGCATGGGGTAAGTGTGAGAATCAATAAAATGATTTTAGGGAATAGTGAGAATCAAGCAAGCAAGGAAAAGGAAGGAAAAATTCGTATGGGCAGAGAGAGAAAGAAGAAGACACAAAAATGGTTATTCAATTGGTGTGTAGTAGGAAGAGAAATGGGAGAGAGAAGGGTGTTGAAGATTGAAGGAGTGATTGGGCATGAAGAACAACTAGTTGGAACTGTAAATTCATGGAGAGAGAGGTCACGGGTCTATCAGCACTTACAATTCAAGAAATTGTCAAGAGAGAAAGTGTTTTGTTGTGGTCCGAAACTCCGGTCGCATCCATGGATTCCTCGATTCCCTAGCAGAGAGATTCATGTTTAACCTACACTAAATATGGGAGGGAAGGGACATAGCTTGAGGGATTTCATGGTATAGAATGGAATCCCATTCCTTGGGTTATGCAAATTGAGGGAAACAAACTTGGTGAATTGGAATGGTTGTGGAAGTTTGTTGTTGAGAGGGGATAATAACTAACCTTAGGAACCATCATCTCTTGTGGATTCATAGCCCTAACTTGGGGGTGACTTGCTACTGAGAACTGGAAAAGAAATTCTATGGTTGGGAGTAGTGTTCATCCTCTGTAGCGGGTTTCATTTTAACAAGATAAGTGTTCTTACTCATTGTCTTTAATTAGGCTGAATTATTGAGTTAATTGATTTGTATTTCCTTATGAGTTTATTTTATTTACTATTGTATGTTATTCCTAAATGATTCTTCTGCACTTGTGTTGTTATATGATTGAATGTTGTTTTGTGTGTTTTCATTAGTTGTTGTGCATGTCTAATTGATTGTTTTACATTTTTAATGGTTATGGATGCTTGCATGAGATTGTATGCCATGCTATGTATTTTCGCATTTAAACTTGGCATCGAGTTGTGTTTGGTTGAATTTAGTGGTAATGCAACCCGATCGGGGGTTGTTTATGTTAATTTGTGGTATCATAGCTCAAATTTGTTTATGTTAGCATGCCTCATTGAGTATCTAGGTATGTTAAATTGTGGTATAAGAGCTTAAGGTTCAACACCAAGCTTGTATGGGCCAAAGAGCAGCGTGAATTTTGGATAAATTTGATGGTATCATGCCTCAATGAGTATCTGGGTATGTTACATTGTTGTATCAGAGATAAGGTTCAACATTGGGCTTGTATGGGCCAAATACTAGTGTGAATTTTGGATAAATTCATTATGGTGAAGTTTAATTTGTCTCGGATTTGGGGAAATTGGTGAAACCAGAGTGAAATACCCAAAATTATAAACATATTTGGGTCTAAATTTCCCTCAGAATTATTAAACATATCATCAATGGTATCACTTTGTAGGTTGCAGAGTCAAATCCACCCTGGAAGGTTGCACTTTAAGTTTTAATGGCAAGAGAGGAGTTTGATGAATCAATGGCTCGAATCATTTTGAAATTAATAATCAACGATTAGGATTCATTTATGGGTTTGGTGAAGTATGATGAATAAATGGTTGAGATCATTTTTGTTTGGATATCAATGGACCAGATTCATACTAGATTTTCTCAAAAATTTCTAAGTGTCAAAATTTCGCTAAAACCTTATGAAGAAGAACTTTTGTAATTCTCTGATGAAACAAAATAGTCAATTGTTGATGGAAAGATTAGGGTTTGGTGAAAACATTATGAAAAGCAAATTTTGTAAATTGTCGATCGTCGATGAAGAGATCAGGGCCCGGTGAATTTTTTTATGAAGTAGTCTTTTGTAAATGCAAAAGAAATCGTTGATCCTAGTCAATGCAAGAGAGATTGTCAATCGTTGATGAAATGTAAAAGAAGAAGATGATGTGGCCAAGTAAGGGCATGAAAGGTGGATATCATCCACGTGTCATGCCACTTAATTCAAGTTTCCAAATTAGCATCCATGTCATATCACGTCATCATCCACATGTCATGTCACATCAGCATCCATGTGTCATGTCACATCAACATCCACATGTCATGCCACGTCAACATCCAAGTGTCATGCCATGTTATAATCCACATGTCATGCCACATCAACATCCATGTGGGGGGGCACATTATCCAAGGGAATCATTGATTTTTGACCATCGATGGAGGTTTCTTAGTTCGGTTATTTCGGTAGAGTCAGTTCGTTGAAGAAAATTGTTGAACATTGTTCACCGATGGATTTTTGGATTTTGACAAGGTTTGGCGATGTTGGAAAATGGATAGTCTATATTGCATTTGATTTGGAAACCAACAGTTGAGGTTCATCCATGGGATTTGAAAGTTTAAAGGATTGACATCGAGGATTACTTTTGATATTTAGATTTATGGATTGAATTCATTCTATTTTTGGTTTCGGGGTTCATTGAAATTGTTGAATAAGTGTATTTTGTAACTCGTTGATGGAAGTAAATTTCTGATGATTTCGATTCGGAAAAATTCAACAAAGGTAGCCTTTTAATGATGCAAAGAGATAGGTCGGTCATCGATGTAGAGAATGAGTTGATTTCCAATGGAGAAAAACAAGGTTGATGACATGGATGAATCAGGGGATGATAGTTGAACATTATTGTCCATGTTCCCCGCCATGTCAATCGGGTTGCCACGTCAACAAAATGAATAGTTTACAAAGAGAAATTTGTAAAATTCAGAAGGATATAATTTTTAGCTCATAACTCAAAATGAGGCATGAGTATAGTCGTTGAAAAGAAGAGTCAGAGAGGAATGTGTCTATGGAATAACAAATTGTATTAGTTCATTTTTTTCATCGTAAATTGAGATGAAGAATGACTTGTAACCTAATTAAAAATATATATTAAATATGCATAATTCTAACAACAATTGTTGCATGCAAGTTTTTGCAAAATTAGAGATACAAGAAAGAAGATATGGTTCCTACATGAGGAATAGAGATGTGTAGGATGCCCAAGGATCTTATAGCTTTGAATATGATATTATAGGTTTTCATATCATCATGGGGAACACAAAGACTGATTCCAATGGGCATAGAAGCAAAGTAGAGCCTATGGAGATAGTTCAGACTATGAGAAGCCTGCATCAGGAAGTGCATAGTTATAAAAAGATAATGAAAGGATGATGAAAGCATAAGAAGAGATGATGCAGAGCCATAATATGTTGCAAAAACAAGTCAAGAAATATTATGTCATAGAACAAGAAGCCAATGCAAGACAAACAAAATCATCCAAATATCATAATAGGAGGAATGAAAATAGAAAATATAGGAATTCAAGGATTATTAGCAGACAACATCATCATCATCATTCACCAAGGCACTTGAACTAAAGTGCACATGCACACTCGGTGTCATAAATAATCTCAAGTGTCTCTCCTATCAGACATCAAAGGAGGATACATGGGTCACATATTTTGCAAGGAGATCTCAAAAAGATCAAACCACCATCATTTGATGGAGATCATAGGAAGGGAGAAGATGTTGAAGCTCGGTTGTTGGGCATGAGAAATATTTCTAATTGCATACTCATCAAATGTAGAATCCATAAGTGTGGCCAACCAGCTTCAAGGAAAATCATCTATGTGGTGGGATCAACTAAATAAAGTTAAGCACATTGATGAGAAGCAGATCTCATGGAGGTAGTTTAAAAGATATTTCCAACAAAAATACTTGTCAGATCAATATTATGACAATAAGATGAAATATTACTTTTAAATCAAGCTTCGAAGCATGACCATGGATGAGTATGAGAAGAATTTTTTAGAACTTCTAAGGTACATGGAATTCATTAGGGATGAGAAGGTCAAAATTTAGAGTCTCTTGAGTGGACTTCCATCCTTCTACAAGGATAAAATTCAGTTTGATTAACTAAAGACATTGGAAGAAGCCATAAGAAAAGATAACCATTTGTATGAACAAAGTAAAGGAAATCCATATTTCCAAAAGCCCAGGGATGATAAGAAGAAAGGTAATATGGATCAAAGGAATAATGGATTCAAGTTGAATTTCATTAGGAATAACTCTCAAGCATATCAGCAAGGGAAGCCAACACAAGGTGAACAAAAAATTAAAAATTCCTTGGGGATAAGGCTAAGACAACATCCCATAAAGTGTTGAGAATGTGAAGGAGGCCACATGTATAAATATTTTCCTCTTCGAGGAGACAGGATAAGGATTATTTGTAACATCAAGAAGGAGGATACATTGGAGGATGTGGGAAGGAGCATGTCAAGGATTTATGCAACCTTGGAAAATAGAAAAGCATACTAGAAATCGCACATGATTGAGGTAGAAGGTAATATTGATAATCATCCAATAGTTTTTTGGATTGATTATGGGGATAGTCATAGCTATATAGATCCAAATCTAGTTAAAAGAATTAAACTGGAGAAATGTAAGCCTGAAAAGTCTTGGTTAGTTCAGCTAGCTACTGGAATCAAGACAAGAATCAATCAGATTTTTAAATATTTCCTAGTAAACATGAATGAGATTTGAAAATCATACCACTTGGGTCCTATGACTGCCTTATTGGTATGGATTGGCTAAAAAATCACTATGTTGTCTTAGATTGTTACAAAAAGGCTTTCACATGCCTTGATGAGGAAGGGAATTCAAGGATGGTTCAAGGTATTACAAAGCCTATATATGTTAGAGAGATTTCAACATTATAGTAGAAATGAAGGCTTATAAAAGGGTGTCAAATAGATGCAACCCATATGGAAGAGTTAGCAAAGGATAAGGAGCCAAGTCTTGAAGATTGTCCAGTCTTCAAGGAATATGAAGATGTGTTTGGGTAATTTCCAGGATTTCCACCAAAGAGAGACATCGACTTCTCTATTGACTCAATTCCTAGAGTTTCTCCACTGTCAAAAACTCTCTACATAATGAGCACACGAGAATTGAAAGAATTGAAAATGCAGCTAGAAGAGTTGTTGAGGAAGGGGTTAATACGCCCAATTTTTTCTCCTTTGGGTGCCCTAGTCCTTTTTGTGAGGAAAAAAGATGGAACTATGAGATTTTGTATTGACTTTAGACAATTAAACAAGGTTACATTCAAGAACAAGTATCCTTTGCCAAGGATCGATGACCTTTTTTATCAATTGAAAGGAGAAAATATATTTTTCAATATTGAATTGAGATTAGGTTATCATCAAGTAAGGATCAGAGAAAAAGATACCAGCAAGATAGCCTTTCGGATGAGGTATGGACACTATGAATTTTCGGTGGTTCCTTTTGGGTTGAAAAATGCACCCGCTACCTTTATTTGTTTGATGAATTGAGTGTTCAAATATTATATACACAAGTTTGTTAGTCTTCTTGGATGATATTCTTGTCTATTCCTAGATGGAATAGGAACATGAAAAAAATTTAAGAATAGTGCTTCATGTTTTGAGAAAGCACCAATTGTATGCCAAGTTGAGAAAGTGTACCTTTTATCAAAAGAAAATCCATTATTTGGGTCACATTGTTTCTGAATATGGCATAGTAGTGGATCAAGAAAATATTGAAGCAAACAAATTTGGCCAACACCAATAAATATTTCATAGGTTAGATAATTTATGGGTTTATATGGTTACTACATGAGATTCATTGAGGGATTCATCGATATTGCACACCCGATAACATCCTTGCAAAAGAAAGGAGTAAAATTTGAATGGAATACCAATTTTGAAGAAAATTTCCATCACTTGAAGGATTTATTAACTAGTGCATTCTTGGCTACCCCAACTAACACCCTATCATTTTACTTTGAAAATACATGGTTAGCCATAAAGTGATCATTGTACAATATTGCTAAAGATCGGATTGATAGAATCTTGTCTAGTTTTATGAAATTGTTTGTCTTTACAATTTTTAGTATGTTTGATTTTTCCATTGTTTTGTTTCGTTTGAATGTATTTTGATTTTGTTTTCTCCTTAATTTCATGACTGCAAAGCATGATATTAATAATTTTATCGTGGATTTTTCTTGGTGATTTATTTTCCATCATACCTACCTCATTTTGATCAAAGATTATTTCTCGTACTTCCTAGTCATTATGCAAGAGGACACTATCTAGGTTATGATTTAATGAAGGATAACTTAACATAATCTATGACAAGCTTTAAAGTTTTTTTTACAAGGGACTGTGTTAAACTAATAAATGTCCCTTTTTAAATACTTAAAACAAGTGAAGGATAGGAAATACGTTTGTTTTGGGCATTTTACACTAATCCGATGAAGAAGTTGCTCGTAAACCTTCATTTAAACTATGAGTTTAGGTTCGGTAAGGGTTTTTTTTCCCTTGCTTAGATATTTGCATGATCATACCTATCTTTGGGATCACTCAACCCATGTACTTCATCATGCCCTTCGATTATGCTCCTTTTCCTTGGCCCATTATTTCGAACGACTGTGAAATCATTTCCATCGTCCACGATTTGGGATCAAGGGTTCTTGGCAGATTCTAAAGAGTACATGGGTCATTCAATATTAAACCCTCCTGTCCTATGTCATCCAAGAATTCATCAAGGTTTTAAGTGATAGGTCATTCCATGTCATCTTGGGTTCTTCCAATGTTTAGTTATCATTGTTGGGATCAAGTATGACATTTTGGTTTTGCTCGGTTCTTATGGGCTCATTTTACTGTGTATGCAATGTGCTTTATTTTACATAGACAGATTGCTCACTCTTAAATTATCCATAGTTATTAACCTTCCCACAGAGCTTATGGCTCCAGTCGCGAAGGTAGGGCCGAATGGATTGCAAAAATTTCTCACCTACGATGATGTGATTGATATGCTCTCCCAAGAGGGGTGTTTAGGGTTTATACAGTTATTTGGAGGGTTCAAAATCAAAGTATCCAGAGCTTTCGTGATGGATTTCAATGGCACTAAGGTTAAAATTGATGATATCCAGTTTCAGGTGGATGAGGAGTTTATTACTTAGGCTATATGTCTCCCACTATCAGGGGATAAATGGTTCAATAATATGAAGGTGAAATACATCCCCTCACAAGATTTTTTGACATCAAAGTGTTCTCGATACCACATCAAAGTTATGCCAATTGATCTTTTCCGTTGAAAATGGCACAACCTTCTCCTGGTTATTAAATAGTTTGTAACATGTGAGGAGTGTTTTGGCCTTGTCTTCTTTCTTCACATTCGATTACTCATGTTTTTTCGATGGTTTCATTTGAACGTACCCTTCTATCTACATAGGATCCTTCGTAAAATGTCTAATTTATACCAGTGGTAGAGTCCAAACCCTGATTCTATCCCTTTTCACCACAACCTAATTCGCATTTTGGTTGAGCATCACCTTACCAATATAGGGGATAATCAGGATAGTTTCTTGGAAAGAAATCAATTTCTACTTCATCCTACAAACCCTATCCCCGAATTTCCTAGGGTCGTAGGAGAATCCAGCCCTCCTCAAACTACCTCTCAGGAATAAAAACTTGAAATCCAACTCAATGTTGACTCCCCTGTTTCTTTGGATGATAAATTGGACCCTTATCCTATTCCTCGGGTTACACGAAGCAGAGATAAGCAAAGGTTGGCAGGTAATAAGTCCTTCGAATCTGTCCTTAAACAATTAAAGGACAAGCCTTTAGGTCATTTCAATATAGATACAAATGTTGTGTGTTTGAAGGTTGATCATAAGCTCAAGAATCAGGGTAAGTAAGCCGGTGTTAACATTGGGGATGACTTCAACAATAAAAGGGTTGGGTTCCTATTGTCTAGAATGGTTAGGAATAGGTTCAAACAAAGAGAAACTCCAACGGGAACAATAATATTGAGGACCATGAATCCTCCTATGAAGAAACAAATGGAAAAAGTGAAGAAGAGGATCACACTCAATATGATTTTGTTTGAAATTTACCCCCTTTTCTTCACGGTTCTAAAAATTTCCCCGATATTCATTCTGATCTAAGAAGAAATAGTTCCCCGAAAAAACACTTGGACCAAGATTGATATCACTCAATCCCCAATCTAGAATCTGAGAGTTGTCATGACTGTCAATCTTGGGCACAAAGCTATTATGCAGATGTTCCTTACTTACAGATGCGCCTCGATTAGATGTTGAGACAAAACAGAGAATTAAAAAAGGAAAATCAACAATTAAAAAATGAAATGGAATATAACATACATCGGGCCAACAAGAAGCCAAAAATTTCTCCAGATACTATCATAAGAAAATCCAATAATTTCAATGTTATTGTCAGATCATAATTTCACGCATCTTCGATTTCAAATATGTAATTTCTGGTAATAATTTTTTTTTTTAGTTTTTCCTCTAATCGTTTTTTAGTTTTTATTTTGTGATGTTTTTAGACCAACGATAGAATCATAGATTATGTAGCTAGTCTTAATTAAGTATGGTAAATATTGTTAATTAATAATACTTGTTGTTTCAGGACTCTAAACAGTGAAGGGATATCATCAATGTTGTCGTCATGGATCGTTAGAGGTCATGGAAGATTTCGTTTGTTTTAATTAGGAATAGAACTAGTTTCAAAAAGCAACTGATGGTTTTTTGTTATGGTTACAATAGACTTTTGTACAAGCTGTTAGACAGACTTAGACCTTTTCTATTGTATGAACAACTTTACAATTTTTTAAGGAATTATCCCTATCATGTAATTATGAGGGGAAATCAACATTTTATTTAAATACTCATGAATTTTGGATCCAAGGACATGTTTTCGATTTATGGGATAATGGACCGGTGCAAATATTGAATAAATATATGAAACTGCATTTTGCTTAATGGATTTTGTCATGTGAGTAATGTCATTTTGATTAATATATATTATCTATTTAATGTTCTTAGCGCTAATGATGTATTTGTAAAAGCCTTTATTTTTCTTACGTTTAGAGATGCATTATTACTTCTTGGATATCTGTTCAAACTCTTCTTATTATTTTATTCAGTTTACTATCTTAATTATATGGTCTTTATGATTGTGTCATTTTAATGAGTATCAAAATGTATCAAATTTATGTGTATGTTATGTACTTGTTATGATCCTTTTTTATTGAGATTGTCTCTTAATGAATAAAGGATTATCCATAATCATGAGGATTAAATCAATTAAGTTGTGCTTTCTGTAACTAAAACCATATTTCAATTATCTGTTGAAGTGAATTTCTTCAGGTTTTTGTCAAAGTATTCTGCAGTTGTTGTCCCTAAGTTTCTCTTAACAGATTCAGTTGCCAGGATAATATTTACATGGGAAGGCATGGCCAAAAGATTCTTTATCCATCACTAGCCAATAAATAGGTTAGTAAAGTTGATTTTTTTATATTTTAGTTTGTTTTTATTTTCTCCATCTTGTGAATGTAAATCATTATTTATAGGTTCATATGATTTGCTCATGTAAGTTAAAGATTTTTATTATTTACATTCATTCTCTTTTAATTTGAATTTTGAAAATTTTTGTAGAATAATATTTTTTTTATTTAAATCATAATTTTTCATAAGATTTGGTTCTCCTACAATATTTCTCTCAAATCATGTACCTATTCATTCTATATATTTTGTATATAAAGTGAGTGAATAGTAAATGTATATAGTAGGTCTCCGTAAATGAATAGTTATTTGTTTTATTTCATAGATTAGATCCCCTTATCAGCCAACGGAGCCTTTAAACCCATTAGGGAGGGTCATCCCAAATGGATTATGTTAGTTTAGACAATCTCGGATCAGAATCTCCCTTCCATTTGATGAGTGTTCACATATGCTCGTCAACAAATGGCGCTAGAGGGAGGGCCTTTTAGATATTAATGGCATGTGGTGGTCGAAAAACACCTCCAAACAATCGCTCTCTAGTTAGAACTCATAGTCACTCAGACTCCACTGTTGTATCTAACACAACCACTACATATGAAACTAAGCCAATTATTCCACCCAATCAATATTCTCTATCCACTCATGTCGAACCTACAACACCGACTTCAAAAAGACTGGATCTACAAGAGATACTCTAGATATCCCACCAATCATTATTAATAACTCACGATACTTTGGCAAGGATCAGGGAAATTGGTGACCAATTATATCAACCTCTTGGTTTTCCTGATCAGCAAAAAAACCCTCTTGTAACTAGTTGATCCGTAAATGATCTTGAAAGACTTGGTTGAGTTTTAAGCATGTGTTAAATTATCACTTAAGAATTAAGAATAGAAGAATATCTTAATGAAATAATATTGCAGTCATCATAAAGAATGTATATCAAAAATTAAACAAAAGGAACAACAAACCATAACATCAAGCTTGATAACAGAGTTCGACACAAGTTTTCCTACATCTTTGAGCATGTCTTAGTGGCAGAGGCTTTCTTATTAATATTCAATGCTCCAAAATTAAATCAGAAGTATCTCAAAAGGATTAAAAACTGGTTTCTCTATGTTCTACTTGACCTCAAGAATCCAACACAACCGACGGAACTAAAAAAGGTTGAGTGTAGGTCCTGAAAATGGCCTCCAAAGTTCACTTCATCAATCGCTTCCCTACATAAAAATGGATTGGAATTCAAGTTATGCATTAATTATTTTGTCATGAACTCCCAAAAATGATTTTTTTATATAGTATTTTGGTTGGGGATCCTATCCCAACTTCCTCCCAATATCTGGCCTCAAATCAGGCTCCAGATCCGCAAAAAATGGGCAAAATCCTCCAAAATCAGGCTAAAATCAGCATAAAAATCATATTATATAGTTAAAAACCCACATTTGGTCAAATTTGGGCGTTATCCCCCTTTGCGTTCGGCTCCTGATCGTATGGGTTTCTTCCATATGTCCTTGGGTTCAGCGCTAACTTCTGGCCCCCTAATCCTCCGATCCAGCCCTTTGATCTAGGTCGCATGGGATACCATGTGTCCAGGCTTAAGCTCCCTCGTGCCTTAACCATCTAGTCTAGCTCATGGTCTAGGGTCATGTGGAAAACATATATTTGGGTGCCCTGGTCGAGGAGTATCCCCCCCCCGCCGACCAGGCACTACCCCCAAACATCTGCACAGAACCATAACAAAACAAAATTGTGTCAGTTAGGGGTTAAGTCCCAACGTGTCATACGGTTGGCCCATCGGTGCTTGCAAAGACTCTAGCTAGGTGGAGGTCGGGTGTTCGAATATCGAAGAGTGTAACAAATTTTTGAGCCAGCCATTATTAGCTAAATATGGGGTGCCACGTGGTGCCCTGTGATTGGGCCATGTGTCACCTTTGGATTGGCTCGTTCAATCCAATCAATGCATGGTCATCTACCCATTCAACATGCACAGTTAGCTTGTACGCCACATGTCGACCTATCATCCTACCACATCATTGCCATACTTTCCACATTTTATGTTGTTGTTAGTTCCACGTCACATCTGTACAGTCACGTGTCATACCCTGATCCTTCCATGTAACAACATCTATACGGTGCCACATGTCAAAATTCGTACCGTGCAACCTCAAACAGAAAATGCCAAAAATGAGTGACACATGTCACCTCCTCATCTTGCCATGTGTCCCTGTTGACATCATGCTAACATCACTTAACACGTCAGGCTGACGTACTGCTGACGTCAGCAGTACATCCTGTTGACTTTGACTTTGACTTTTTTTACCTATTTGGGAGATCAATCAAAACGCGATAACCATCGCATACAATGTCCATTTTTGGAAAAAAAAATAATGGTTGAAATCAATGCAACGAGCCTGAAACAATGTCTCTAGTTTCATATGATTCTGATAACTTTGATTTTTAGGCCTTCCTGGATCCATTTTGGATCACAGGTACACCCAACTACAGGTTACACAACATCTTGACTAATCAACCTGAAACCAATGCTACACCTGGAATTATTAATCCCTTGTATCAATATCAGTTGGAAACAGGAGTATCATAATCACCCAAGGCTCGGTCTAGCCACAATGAAGCTTTCTCCTTCGAAATGAGACTTGAAGAATGAAAACAATTTAACCTAAATGAAAATGAAAATTAATCCTAAAATGCAAATGAACAAAAGGAAAATATATCTTGACTAAGAAAAGCATAGCCTTGATTTTGAACTAGGGTTTGCTTTGCGTAGGGTTTCTGGGCATTGTATGCGCTGCCTATGGTGGTTTAATCCCTTGCCTCCGCAACAACCTCTACCGCCTTGTACCCACTTTCTGTCTAGTTCTGTCCATGCAGAATGACTTCATACGGAGGGGTGAATAACCCCTCTTACCAGAATGCGACATCTAATGAGATGGGTATCGTCAGGGCTAAGCGACCCTCCTTTGAATCACCCTTGCACCTCAGGGAACACTTGTTATAAGAAGAACAAATTTATCGAAAAAGTATGGATATAGAAGCTGATTCGTCACATCCAAAGGAATCTCAGAACTGGGTACCAGGTAAGTGCATCCCACAATCACCAATGGAACCAAAATATGTAATAAAATCTACCAGAGTAGGAGAACACATGCAACTCATGAAACGCCATGCCCTGATTGGAAATCTTTTAGGGATCTAGCCTTCAGAGAGAGATCTCATAAAATGGATCAAACACTAGTGGAACCCAAAACGGGACTACAAACTACAGTTGAGTTTCAAAGGCTTCTTCACAATCATATTCTACATCTTGGAGGACAAGGACAACGTTTTTGAGAATGACCCTTATTTCTACAACTTAGCAGGGATTTATCTGCACTTTTGGACAGATCGTTTCTGCCCAGAGAAGGAGGACTTTTCCTGCACCCCATTCTGGATCCATTTGTATTCCCTCCCACCAGAGTTCTGGTTAGAAGAAATCCTAATGGGCATTGGCAACACTCTTAGTAGATATGTCAAATATTCATAGGCCATGAAGCATAGGAAATACACCTCATATGCTTGAATATGTGTCTACATGAATATCTTGAAATCCCTCCTAGGATCGGTTACCATAGAATACCAGGATGAATATTGGACACAAACCATAGACTATGAGCACATTCCCTTCAGGTGACGGAAATTCCATGAACATGGACATCTCTTCCGGGACTACCCTCTCAATGCCCCAACACATCCAACAATAGAGGAACCACAGAAAGATGGGTTCACCCAAGTGAAAGGGTGCAAAAGGAATTCAACAAACAAGGCAACGTCGACAAGGAACAAACAAATCCTGACCAAAAACTCCTTTGATGCCCTCAGTAACCTACCGAAAGCAAAGGAAGTGGAAAATCCACACAGAATGAAGGCAAAAGGCAAGGGCATTAGCAAGGATAAGAAAACTCTCGAGCTAGTACTAGATCATATCCCAGGATAGAACCCCTAATCCCATGCTCGAACAAAAAATATACCAGAACAAGAGGAGGATGACATCATAATGCAGATAGATGAAAAGGAACTTGCATACATTGACCTAGACGAGCTCGAGGATGCCTTCAACCAGAAACAACTACAATCCATTCCAGTCGAGAAACTCAGAAAATTCCACAAGGTCTTCATCGATGCCATGGCTGGAGCCACCTCACGACTTGGGGTATAGTTGGAGCCCGACCCAGATCCCAAGCACAACCTGAAATAAAGAAAGAGAAGGGGTTGAAAAATGGCACAGCAACTCATCAAAGAGGTAGGTAATTTCATGATCAACTCAGGGAAAATCCAGCACCTCTTAGAATGATTTTCCCACCCCTCCGCAATTAAGTATGATGAATATCATCACTTGGAATATTAGAGGTCTCAATGGAAGATCCAAGCAAAGGATTCTTCGAAACTGTATTCAATCAGAAAATCCAGATATTGTACTACTTCAAGAAACAAAAAGTAAAGGAAGCATCACAGAGGAGACATTCAGAACATACTGGAGGCATTTCAACTTCACCCACACTGACTCAAGAGGGGAAGCTAGAGGGATAGCCATCCTCTGGAATCCATCCACCATTGACCTAGAATTAGCCTTCTCAATGGTGGGAACACTTACAACTAGGTACAGAGTCATACGATCAAGTAAAGAAGGTGTCTTAACAAATGCTTATGGTCCTCAACTTAACCAGGAAAAAGAATACTTTATCAATAGTTTGTCCTACATTAACACTCTTCGAGGGGAATATCGATGGATTTTGAGGGGTGACTTCAACATCATCCTGACCTTAGAGGAAAAAAGCGGAGGCACAAAATGCTTGGAACAGGATAGTCACAAGTTTAGGCATCTCATAGACAACCTCAACCTAATCGATGTAGAGACCAAGAATGGGTCATACAACTAGAATAATAAATGCACTGGGAATCAAGACATCTCCAGTTGCATGGACCGCTTTCTAATTTCAGAGAACATTATGCTCGAAGGACCAGCTATTGAGGCTAACATACTGCCCAAAGATGGCTCAGATCACTGGCCAATCCATCTCTAGGTGGACATTGTGGCTACTCCAAAGCTCAAACTCTTCCACTTTGAGAAATTTTGGCTAACCCATCCAAACCTCCAGGAGTTCTCTAGAACCTGGTGGGCCAATACAGAAGTAGCGCATGGGAGGTGAATGTACAAATTCCAACAACGCCTAAAGAATTTCAAACAAAAACTAAGGGACTCGAACAAAAATGTTTTTGGGGACATATTCCTCACTAAAAAAGACCTAGAACAATGCATGGAGGAGGTACAAAGAGAGTCCATGGTCTCGGGCTACTCGGAAGCCTTGCTACAGGAAGAAGCCACCCTGAAAAAGAAGCAGGAGGAAAGAAGAAACAAACAGGAGGAGATAGTATGGAGGAAAAAATCCTAGGTCCAATGGCTCAAGGAGGGGAGAAAATAAAAACTTCTTCCATCGATCCATGATCCAGAGTAGGCATATCAATTGCATAACAAAGCTTGAAGACTCACAGGGAAATACTTTCATGGACCATACATACATAGAAGGGGAATTGGTAAGATATTGTAAAGAACTTCTCTCAGAACCATCGGTGAACTGGATGCCATCCATGAGAAAGGTCACTCGACACATCCCCACTCTAATCACTGCAGAGAAAAATGAATCCCTTATGAGATCGATCACACCAGATGAAGTAGACCTGGCCATGAAGGAAATGCCATCGGGTAAAGCCCGAGGTTTGGATGGATTCACCACGGACTTTTTCCACTACTTTTGGTCGATGGTCCGCGAAGGGGTCTGCATATTGGTGGAGGAATCTAGAGCATCAAGACAAGTTCTCTCTGCTCTTAATGCAACTTTTATCACTCTGATTCCTTGTTGGCCCTTGACCAAGTTTTGAAGAATACTTGGTCATATTTGACCATTTTTGGGACTGCAACAGCTTGCCAAAGATGGAGCGCAACGTGAAGTGGAAATTAGGGAAGCAAGACCTATTTTTGGGTCCCTTTTAGGGTTTTGGGTTGATGTAAAGAGAAAGGGATGTCAACCCGTGGGTTTGCACACATTTAGGCCCATTTTGTAATCTATAAATAGATACTCAACCAATGTAAGTAAAGGATAGTAGTACATCTATGTGATGTATAGCTAAAGGATTAGTGCTAGTAGTTGTATCTGTGTGATCGGATGTATATTGCAAGTGATCTGTGCATGCTTGTAAGGATAATGAAAAGATAATTGCAAGTTGTTGTAGTTTTGTGTTGAAGTGAAAGGAAGAAGGATCTAGCGAGTTGCACAGATCTTCTGTCCTATGCGAAGTAAGGGTCACTGAAGCTCTGTGTTGTAACCGCTTGACCAAGATAATATAAAGAACAAGACTTTGTGGACGTAGCCCCAGGGTGGGGGTGAACCACGGTAAATTTGGGTATTGTGCTCTATGCTTCGAACTAATGTGTTTATCTCCTTCTTGGCTAAGTGCTTGCTGTGATTAAATAGATCTAGTTATGCTCTGTGCTTATGATATATGGATGAATGTTAGATCTAATATATAAGATGCTTAGTGCTTGATATGTTGAATCTAATCTATATTTCTGTGGCTAAGTACTAAATCATCTTTAGTCTAAGTATTCACTGCAATGCTCTGTACTATCTACGAAGTACCATAAGAGTTAAATATTGATGAATTATCTATGATAAGTGCCCTGTACAAGATATTATCATAGATCAGTGTCCTAGCTAAGGTTGCAAACATCTGGCTACCACAACCACCCCTACCTCTACCTCGGGTGAGACTTCATCTACTTCACAGGTGTTGTCGAAAGGGACGGTAGTTAGGGTTTTTTTGGTGCGCTCTTGAGCGTTGAACCCTGGGTCTGCCCCTGTACCAACAAATGGTTCCATTGTCGAGACTTGGAACTGTGATTTCTAGAAACTAAAGAAGAAAAATCTTTGTGTGAAATAAGATCTGTGCGTAGATATGTTTCCCTAGTGTGCAGTATTCTAGTTGACCTACGAAGATTTTTGCCGAGAAAGAAAGGTCAGATCTGAGGGAAAGAGGTCAAAACTGCAAGAAAAGAGGTTGATATTGAAGAAAAGAAGTGAGATCTGAACACTTTATTCTCTAAGAAAGGTAAAAGTAGAAATTTCCGCAGAAAAGAGGTAAGATCTATTCAAGTTTCAGATCTGAAAACTTTGTGCTCTATATAGGTAAGATAAGTGGAATTTTTTTATTTTTTATTTAGTTTCTGAAGCATAAATTTAGGTATGCTTGATAGATTTTGTACTATCTTGAAAACTAGAGCATTGTTAGATAAAAGAAAGTTTGATATGAATAGGTCTGATAGGAATAGTAAAAGATATGTTATACCTATGCATAGAAATAATTTTTGGACTAACCAATGGATGCAGGATTCTAGAAAGAAATTTTTGCAGGCTAGCCATCATGATCCTAGTGGGCAGTACAAGAAGAGTTGGGGATCATGGACGAGAAAGAGAGGATTAACTCTTTGTTACAATTGCATAAGACCAGGACATATTGCTACGGAATGCCCTGGGAGAAACACTAGTTGCCTCTGTTGTAAAGTTATGGTCCATGAAGTATTGGATTGCCATAGAATGATTGCTAGACCTGAAAAAATGAATATGGAACAAGAAAATTCTGAAAGAGATCAACAGACTAAAATTATGGAATAACCCCAAAAAGAATCAGAGATCATGTTACTGAAAATAAAAGAAACCCTAGATGATCATAAGGATGTCAGTTTGTCAGAGATATTCAAAGAAAAGGATAAAATCTAAGTAAGAATAGGAGACTTCGACATTGATTGTGCTCTGGATGAGGGAACACTGATGAACATTATGGCAGAAAGAACTTGGGAAACCCTAGGAAGGCCTACTCTGGTCCCTTCACTAGGAACCATCGGATTATTTAAGGGAAAAATGGTAACCCTATGTGGTTGAATTATCCAGATAGCTATGATTACCCATGCAACTTTGATAGAGGAAGAGTTCGAAGTCATTAGATTTATTGAGGACCGTGCCCCATTTCCATCTTTGTTAGGAAAGATCTGGATTGAAAAAGACCAGATACGGAGGAAAGAAGAAAAGGAAGCCCTAGAACAGAAGAAGCAAGAGCTCATGGAATTTATGACTAGAAGGATCGCCTACTTGATGAAGGAACAAGAGAACAGATCTCAGTTGTTAAACACTAGGGACCTAGATGTTGATGCTATAAGAGCATTAGAGGAACCACAGAAGACCGAAATACCTAGTCCATATGATGAAGCAGTATTACCCTTGAATATGAAGAAAGAACCTTAGCAGCGCGAAGTGACTATGTCGAGAGAAGATAAGACTTAGAATGGAAAAAGGATGACCGAGACTAAGCTCACTGGGAAAAAGGCTAGGAAGCTAAGTAAGAAGAGGGCCAAAATTGGAAAGTTACAGAAGACTCCAGAGGAAACTTCGCAGAAGGAAAAATCACAAGAATTGAGCTTTGTTGAGATATCAGGACAGCGACATATGGCACTTCACCATGGCACAGCAATATAGTCATTGGACCAATATACCCATTCGACTTCCGCTCCGAACGGGTCGAAAAGAAATTATGGGTTCCCACTAGACTGTTGGACAGCACCAGAACGGATAGAACGGAGTTAATGAAGGCCCCATATCCATTGCAAGCAGACTGTTGCTAAATTTCCCTACTTATTTCGTCATGCCACGCACCGAGAATACTTTTTTCCAAGTGATAATTTGAGCCCGAAACTTGAGATTACTTCACCCCATGATCATTGCCTTGTTCCCATACTGTTCATCGTAGTCTCTGAATTCATTTTCACACCTGAGCTAGTGGACCCAAGCTTGTATGTCAGACGAGCTCAATGTTGTTGAGAAAGTAGTTGAAGAAGTTTTGATTGAACTAATGGCTAAGAGAGTCATGTCAGAGAGAAGGATGTCTACAGGTGTGCAAGCATCATCGACAGGAGGAGTCCAAACTTCTCCCTCCACTGCTCGCGGAGCAGGACCTTCCAGAACCATGACCGAGACAAGAACAAATCACAGAGACGATATTGCAAATGCCAAGATGATCTCGCGCATTCTATCAGTTTACATACCACCTTTGACTGGCGAGATTAACCGTGATATTGTACCTAGAGACTTTGAGTACACCTTGATCATCGCGTATCTTTCGAAAGGGGTGCATGCAGTACGTGTTGACCAAGATAATCTCGCAGCACTGAAATTTAATGATTTTAACCTTGGAGATCGCAAAACCTATAGTATGTTAGCTCCACATAAATACTTAACCAAGACCAAAGGCATAAATCTTAAGATTGTCCCGCAGTCCTGGACCCAGAACCTCGCGCAGTCCACACTACTCAACATAATGAAGATCCCTCACTTTGGAAAACACGAGGAAGTCAATGCATGTGTCAAGTTGTTGTTGTCTTGCTACCATGGCAGATACTTATGGTTGGACTGTCACACCACTGTGGATCTGACTCTAATCAATCGGATCACAGGACTTAGCATGCAAGGCCCTGACCCACAGGACTTTTACCCAGGCAAGACCTCAGACCGAGCACTAGCACAGTGGATAAAGGAAACTTATGGCAATGTAGAGAAGGGTACATGAGGCTACAAGGTAGCCTCTATCCAGAGTCGCGCAGTAAGCTGATCATGGGAAAGTTAGTTCGTAAGAACAGACCAACACAAGTGACTGGCTTCATATTTGACCTCGTAGGGAAGTGCGTCGAGGGACTACAGATGAATTGGGCACAATATCTTGTAAACCAGTTAGATCTGGATTGCAGAGAAGCACAACACCAAGGGTATGAGTTCCACTTTAGTTGGTTTCTCATAATCATCGCTTTCATCACTTGGGAACTGTCAGAGGGAGCCACTTTTCCGGAGATCGAACCTTTCGAACCACTAGCTGCGAAGTTCTATATGTTGTGGTACTCCAGCAACATGAACAAGCAGTGGCAGTCTAATGTTGTCTTTCACACCTACTTCAACCAACTGAAGAATGAAATTCAGTCTACACCACGAATCACCCCAAACGTACTTCATAGGTTTATACCTTTGATGAAATTTAGAGTAGACCGCCACTTCACCTTTATTACAGCACATGGTGATGAGCATAAACAACAGCTCCAATCCTACTACAAGCTGATAGAAGATGACTAGGAGGAAATTACCAAGGAATGGTCGGTAGACCTCCTTCTTGCAACAGACCCCGCAGACATGTCCGAAGAGGAAATCCCTGAAGCTATGCTGGATACACCTGGGCCAAGCAGGACTAAGAAGGCTGACGAAGTTGAAGATGTCTCTAGCATGACCCCGAAGACTACTTCAATCTCACCTGTGTAGGGAGGTGATGGTGATGAGCTAGGCGGTACAGAAGTTGAGCAAAACAGAGGTGAGGTTACTCCACCTAGAGAGGAGGAGGATCCCTCCATGAAAAAAAAGATGACACCACCAAAACCCTCCTCCCGAAAGAAAGCTAAGGCCACCTAGACCACACTTAAAAATACCCTTACCCCGGATGACTTCGACTTCTTAATTGTCACGTTGAATGATGTCTCACTAGAGCTCGCAGAAAAGAAAGAAGCAAAGCAGGAGGAGCTATTCGACCGAATCAAGGGCGAACTCAAAGAAGTGTAGCAGGCACTCCAGTCTAGCCAAGCAGTTTCTACAACAGCCTTGATAAGCGAAACATTAGGAACAGGCGATGATCCCACTCAATTACACCAGATCGTTGATCAAGTCGAAGCTCGCCTTCAACAAGCTCAAGAAAACACAACACAAGCCACCTAGGCTTTGATGCAAGCATAGAAAGCACTTCTAGAACAACAGAGTGAGGAAAAACATGAAAATATTGCCCTGAAAGCGAAGTGGGACGAGGAAAAGGCATAGTTGCTAGCAGAGCAACTTGAAGTACAGGAAAGGGTTCACAAAGCACTGCACTCTGTGACAGTCATAGAAGTGAAGATGGAAGACCGTCTCCCACAGCAGGTGACCCAACTGGAAGAAGTAATCCAACAACTCCAATAGCGCATCATGGATTTGGAGCTCCTCACCATGCCCGAGACCCCCCAATAAATAATATATCTAAGAGAGGCCACTACTCAAAGCGTAGTTGTCCAATTAAAAACCTTTGCCTTGGAATGCAAGAAGTTGAGTGCTAGACGTGCCCAGACTTATGAAACCCTCGCAGAGAATCCAGAATTGCAGACATTGGAGGCACAGATTTAAGAAGCAAAGAAGCATGCAGACACACTACAGGAACAGATAAAGACTTTGACCCCAGTCAAAAGAATGAAGAGGTTCGAAGAACAATGCACAGCCCAACAACAGGAACATACGCTGCAAAGTAAAGTGATGGAAGTCTCCCAACGACTTCAGCCAATCCAAGAAAAGGCATGTCAACTGTTTGCTGAACTTGAAATCCAGGGAGATGAACTAAAACAGGTTCTCATCACTGCAAAAAAGTGCTTGGAAGGACCTCTCATTGACACAGTGATCCAGGAATTTACTGAGCAAGAGGTTGTCGCACTGCAGCAGGTCGAAGCAGCTCGAGCCAATCTCGAGGCATTCGAGGTGGAATTGATCAGACCTGAGTGACGCGGGATGAGTCATAGATGAGTGTTGGGAGCCTTTTGGCCCTTGACCAAGTTTTGAATAATACTTGGTCATATTTGACTATTTTGGGGACTGCAACAGCTTGCCAAAGATGGAGCACAACGCGAAGCAGAAATTAGGGAAGCAAGACCTATTTTTGGGTCCCTTTTAGGGTTTTGGGTTGATGTAAAGGGAAAGGGATGTCGGCCTATGGGTTTACCCACGCTTAAGACCATTTTTTAATTTATAAATAGATACTCATCCAATGTAAGTACAGGATAGTAGTACATCTATGTGATGTATAGTTAAAGGCTTAGTGCTAGTAGTTGGATCTGTGTGATCAGATGTATATTGCAAGTGTTCTGTGCATGATTGTAAGGAGATTGAAAAGCTAAGTGCAAGTTGTTGTAGTTTTGTGCTGAGGTGCAAGGAAGAAGGATCTAGCGAGCTGTGTATATCTTCTGTCCTGTGAGAAGTAAGGGTCACTGAAGCTCTGTGTTATAACCGCTTGACCGAGATAATATAAAGAAGAAGACTTTGTGTACGTAGCCCCAGGGTGGGGGTGAACCATGGTAACTTTGGGTATTGTGCTCTATGGTTTGACCTAATGTGTTTATCTCCTTCTTGGATAAGTGCTTGTTGTGATTAAATAGATCTAGCTATGCTCTGTGCTTATGATATATGGATGAATGTTAGATCTGATATATAAGATGCTTAGTGCTTGATCTGTTGAATCTAATCTATATTTATGTGGCTAAGTACTGAATCATCTCTAATCTAAGTATTCACTGCGATGCTCTGTACTATATATGAAGTATCATAAGGGTTAAATATTGATGAATGATCTCTGTTAAGTGCCATGTACAAGATATAATCATAGATCGGTGTCCCAGCTAAGGTTGCAGACATCTGATTCCTGCAACCACCCCTGCCTCTACCTCGGGTGAGACTCCATTTGCTTTGTAGGTGTTGCCAAAAGGGTGAGTAGCTAGGGTTTTTTTGGTGTGCTCTTGAGAGTTGAACCCTGGGTCTGCCCCTGTGCCAACATTCCTGAAGAAGAGTGGGTCACCAACCAGAAGCAGTTCCAACCAATAGCACTCTACAACATCATATACAAGATCATAATGAAATTCATAGCACTAAAGATCAAACCTAAACTCCATTACATCATCTCCAAGGAGAATTCAGGTTATGTGGAGGGGAGACACATCATGTACATCGTAATTATTGCACACGAGGTCATACACTCTCTCAACCTTAGTCGCACACCAGATATGCTCATCAAACTTGATATTTCTAAAGCCTTTGACAAACTAAGTTGGAACTACATGTAATCGGTTCTCTCAGCCTTTGGATTTAGTTTAGACTGGATAGAATGGATCATGGAACTCACCTCTTCCGCTTTCTTCTCCATCCTAGTTAATGGAGTTCCCTCGAATATGTTCTCCCCCTCACGTGGCATTCAAAAGGGAGACCCACTCTCACATTTCCTCTTTGTGATCATGGAGGAAGGGTTGGGGAGGTACCTCTCAGCCTCTGTTACTAATGGAATCCTACAAGGCCTCTCTATTCATGGGCTCAAACCGGTTGTTTCTCATAGCTAATTTGTTGATGACACCCTGCTCCTAAACACCCCTACTTCCAAGGAAGCGGACAAACTGTGCACCATACTCTCAGACTTCAGTGAAGCCTCTGGTACCACCTTTAATATGGATAAGTCATAGCTCTTCTTCTTCAGCACACTAGTAGCAATCCAAAGACACATATCCCATCTCCGAGACATCCTCAGGTGCTCCCTTTCGTCCAAATACCTTGGCTTTCCCCTCACTGACTCAGTATCTCGTAATACGTCATGTAACTCCCTTCTCCTTTCAATCTCCAATCGCCTCATCTCTTAGACCTTCATAACTCTTAAACTACCCCCGAGACTTGTACTCCTAAAGTCGGTGATCCAATCCATCCCGACCTACATGTTCTCGGCCCTAGTGGCACCACAAACAGTCGTCAAAATCATAAGATCTCTTCAAAGGAAAATCCTTTGGAATGGCCATAAACAAGGAAAACTCGGGCCCTAGTTAGCTGGGTTAATCTATGTAAACCCACAGCCCTAGGGGGCTTAGGTATCCACGACCCAGGTAAATTGAACAATGTAATGGGGGAAAAAATCTTGTGGTGTTGGCTCAAATATCCTCAAGAAATTTGGGCACAACTCTGGTGGAAAAAGTACACTTTGGGCCTGCAACAAGAAGAAATCATAAGGATGGATGATCATATCCAAGGCTCCAACATTTGGAACGAAGCGTGGCACAATCGCCCTCTCGTTCAAAAGCACACTTTCAGGGAAGTAAGAAATGGTCAAAGTGCGCAGTTCGGAACAGATGCCAGGAAACAACTACCCCCCTGCAATCACTGGAAAACCTATCCCCATATCAGACCCACCTTCCAGAATTAAAAATCCCAAAGTGGACGACCTATGGCTTAATACCCAGAATAAAACCCCCTGGCGTAGCTGGAAAATGCTACCTCAAGATCTTCATCTACCAGACAATGTCGAAATACAGCCCTGGCAAGAAACATTGGGTAATAGGAAGATTTGCATCAACAAGTACAGGGATATACTTCATTGGCGGTACTCAACTATGAGAAATGTCACGATCAAGGAAGCATATAAGCTACAAGAGAACTTCCAAGAACAGGGAAAATATCAAATTTGGCACATAATCTGGAAGACCAAACTCTGGCCAAAGGTATCCACCTTTCTATGGCTTTTGGTCCAAAATAGGCTCCTCACCTAGGACAACTTGAAAAAAAGGGGATTTATAAGTCCCTCAATTTGCCACCTTTGTCAGCAGTAGGAAGAAACTATGGAACACTTATTTAATCAATGCCAACCCAGTAATCAGATCTGGGACCAAGCCACTATCATCATGAGGAAAACAAAGTGGGACAACACTAGTATCCCAAACACCTTAAGAAATTGGGGCCCTGGGGATTATCAAAGTTTGATTCTCAATAGAATCTGGAAACTCCTTCCAGTATTTATCATTTGCAAACTTTGGAAAGAAATAAATAGGCGCATCTTCCACTCCCAACTCGCCTACCACTCATATTTTTGGGACAAAATCACTGACAGCATTTTGGAAACAATCCAAATTCAGCCTTGGAATCCAAAGGAATTCCCATATTCACCTCCGGAATTAAACATTATTGTCACTTGGAAGAAAGACAACCCAATTCCGCATCTTAGTCTTCCCAACCCCTCTGTCCCAAGGGCCTTCTCATCCACCCAGTGGAGTTTCCCCTTTTAGGGTTCTAGAAGCTGAACTTTGATGGAGCCTCCAAGGGTAACCTAGGGCAGGCTGGCTACAGATAATTCATTAGAGACAGCGAAGGTAAAATCAATTATCTCAAAGAATGATTTATGGGGCATGACACGAACAACTCATCTGATCGTTGGGGCCTCATAAAAAGCCTCCAACTAGCTCATCGTCTCAATCTGCAACCCCTAATTATTGAAGGAGACTCACATCTTATTGTCTCCTTGGAAACCAAATTTCTCCAAGGCTCAGATCCGGGAAAAATCACTCCCATTTGGTGCCTCACAGGTCCTCTCTCCCTACTGCAGGGTTCACTATTTCCTCCCTTCACTATCGTTCCCTCACATGTCAAAAGGGAGGTCAAAAACGTTGTTGACCTACTAGCCAATTAAGGTGTCGTCACCCAAGAAGATATCCTCATCATTAACACACTTGGATCAGCAAGACTCACCGCTCCTACAAAGATGCCAGGAACAAGATTTACAATATTGCCTCTCACCGGATGGGGTGACACATGGGCCACATGTGTCATCGGATGAGGTGTTAACGAGGGAAATTAAAGCCTCTCACCACCACCCTCCCTCCCTGTCCAGTCACGATGGTTCTCATGCTTGAAGGCCAATCCTTAATGCGTCGGTCCTTAATGGACGCCAAGGCTCGGCTCCTCGGCCTTAGTATGATCCTTGAGATCGACATCACCCAAGCACTAATGGCTACCAGAGCCATCAATGTGACGGTCCTCCTAGTATTTTCATTGTGTTGGAAATGTTATATGGAGCGTTTGAGCCTCGATCACAACATTCTTATGTTGATTCTGCCCCAATACACAAGTGGTTCTTACGAATTTTTAGCTAGCTCAGTTTCATGTACAGTTATTCCAAGAGAATGAGGCAAGCCCTATCAAGGTTCAGCCTATTACAGTATATTTGGATAGCACAACCCCCCGGGGACTGTCTCTCGAGCGCATCTGTTAGGAAGAGACCATGCGGGCTCCTCAAGGTAGAATTGGGTTGCACAGACCCCTTCAGAGCTTTGGCCTCACCACGACCAGGGACTTACCTCTCATGATCCTATCTCGATTGAGGTCCCTTCAACTCTCTCATGGTTCAATTGGTATGAGAAGGCTCATTTGCAGACTTCTCCTCCCAGCTCCGAGAATCTCCAAGGTGGCTGCCCAGTGGAGGAACAATTTTCTCCCAAATGGGTGGAATTCTTGCCTCTCCTTCCCTCGAGAGTCCTGGTGTGCCAGCCTACTACCTGCACCACCATCCCACAACAGGAATCAATCGCTAAAGGTTGCATAGTAGAAGAAGAGGCCTTACCTCTTGAGGGAGACTTAGGGCATAATTCAGCTACCTCCATGGAGGAAGACCCCGTCACGGACTTAGTTTTTGCCTTCAATTTTGTTGCTGCCACCTTGGATGAGATCCAGGCTCAAGTGGACTACCACTCAACTCCTAACTCCCATCGACTCATGGACGACCACCTGGTTCTGATATTTGAAATGAGGAGGGACCTGGTTGAGCAGCAACAACACCGCTAGAGTCTCTTTGGCAAGTGCATGGATGCCCTCTTCACATCCCTGTCAAGAAAGACTAAGAAGAATCATTGTCCGATGTGTTGTCAGCCCTTCATCTTCAAATTCCATCATCATGGCCCTGGATCGCCGCATGCATAGCTTCTTTCAGGTTTTTTTCTTTGGGTCAATGGCAAGAATTTTTTCAATTTTGCCTAGGTGTTTGTCTGGTTCAGTATTTGGTTTAGTCTTTGGCTTGGGTTCGACTGTCTTTGGTTTAGGTCGAGGCACCTAGTCCACAGCTTGTTCTCATTTCCACGAGAGTGGAAGAACAGGTGGCATGTCCCCTGGTTGTATTTTGGCAGTTGTCATCTTTTTTTTTTAAGTCATGTAACTATGGATAGATTTCAAGCCTTGGATTCTGGTTTCCACCT
>JZKD02S1673141.1:857041-888852 GCA_000966675.3 Picea glauca | reverse complement strand
CTCCATTAACTTTATTATTTAAATAATTTATTTTGTATCCACTTTGACTTATAGTACACTCATCACTTCACTTTATTATTTAAATAATTTCTTCTTTCCAACCACTTTGACTACTCTGACCTTTTGGGGCTTCTAGATGACTCGTGAGAGTTCTCCAACTTCACATGGACATAACTTTCTAACTGTGAGGAGTTATGTGACATTCACATACCACCGAAAATGGCATGGCATGTACTATCCATCTAGAATATTATTACCTTAAAATATATTTAAAAGCATACCATTATACATCAAACAAACTTGGGTCCATTACCCAAACCTTTGTGCTACCGGAATTCGCTATCGGACTTTATTCAAGGGTTGACATCAATGAAAACCAACCCAAATAGTCAACAGTTGGAGACAAGGAAAGAGATGAAAGAATGTTATGATTGGAAACACCTCATCCAATCAAAGAAAATAGTATTCTTGAGAAGTCAAGAATTGAATTCATTGAATCATGGTTCCAAATTATTGTTGGTGAAACAATGCAATCAAATTTTGAGAGTGCACATGGTTAATTTTTTCTCTGGTGCACATTTAGAGTGCCCTTGACTCATTGGTACGAGTTTCAATATGTTCCACGGTGATGGAGTTCATTCCAAAAATCAGTTGGATGCTTGAATGGCTCCATTGGAAATATACCTATACCTAAGTTGCCCCCTTTCTTCCAAGTAAGATAGGGTAGGTAAATCATGTACATGCATTTTTTTCAAGTTTTCACAATAATGTAATCCATATATTGAAATTTGAATATAACTCCAAGAAAGAAGAAGAATTACAAGGAATATATTTTGAAGATGCCACCATATACCAATGGAGAAGGCAACTGGTCTTGAGATTCTGGTGTTCTCAGTAACCCATAGGGGGTCATTGTCCCGCAGTTGGAGTCAGTTATTGACCAAAATTTGGTCATATATATTTTCCCGCTCTTGGATTCATTAAAAAATGATCTCAAAAGAAGACAATTTTTAAACTCATATACATTCATTGTGTATCCCTCATTCTTAACTTTGCCACAAATTTTTTAAATTTGAAATGTGAGTTTGTATGCTCAAGATATCCAGGTTTGCGTGCAAGCGGTGAAAAGGTGCTTCTTCAATGTGCGAAAAATATAAATTTTCTTGGAATTGAGAACTCTTGGAACCATGAATTTTCTCAGAGTCATGTTTATTTATTGGTAGACATCATTTTTTACTTAGTTTATTTCTATTACTCTTCTGCTCATCCCACACTTAGAATTATTTTCGAAAATCTCCACTCTCCTTATACCCCCTCTCCCCTCACCACTCTTTACTTAGTTTTTTTTTAATCCCTCGCAGACTCACGAACACACTCCTTTACCCCCTCACATCCCTCACTTACTCACCCCGCAATTACGCTGCCTACAAACTACCCTCCCCTACCTCTGCTACCTACAAATTTTCCTTCCCTCTAACTCCCTAACCTACTCCCTATTCTTCCCCTCCCCCTTACTTAACACTTAGATTTGTTTTGGTAATCCATCAGGTTTGTGAGTTGGCCAACTCACTTCACCTCCCTCCGTGAACCCTCCATGCACTCCACGTCCTCCAACCTGACATTATATTATCCTTTCTATTACTTAAACTCTCATTCAATTCCTTTCTTAAGTTTTATCCTAAGTATATGATATGAACCATTAACCAATAAAATGATTCATTATTCTCATCCAATAATATTTTTCCATTATGCAGCCTATGGATGAATGCGACATGGAATCCAATAAGATTCTTATACATGGCAGGTTACTATTTGGCAGATTATGACATGTGGCAACTTACCAGTGGCGACACATGACAGGTTTTTATTGGTCATACGTGGATATTACTAGCCTATCATGAGATGACACATGGAAATACATGAATAGATGATTCATAAGTGACTGGGCATGAGGTGGAGGATTATTTGTTGACTAAAATATTATTATTTAATTGATTTTCCAAGGGAGGTCAACCCACAAAGCTCCATAGTCTTCTCTCATTGTTTCTTGTGAAATGTATAATAGCTTTATGAATATATACATTCAAAATTGCTAAATCCCCATGCATGTGAGATAGAATTTTGAACCAAAGGGTCGAATTTTATTAAGAGAGGCATGAAACTCATCCAAGGGCCCACATTTGTCTAATACATATGGTCGACGGTGGCTGAGTCACGATTTTGCATAGGCCATAATGTGATCTCTGGGCGAAGGAATCGCGCAAAATTTATACCATTGGAAAGATATTTTGACAAAGAAGATGATGGTACAAGTTTGAAGGGTTGAAAGTGGCCACATTTTTCCCAGTAATTAAAATTTTAGTCAGCTTCATTTTTAATAGGTCTTTGTGACAACTCAACTTCACGAGCTCATGTCTGGAGATTCGGGCGACGTATTTGGGAAAAATTTATATCATTGGAAATATAAGAAGATGATCACATGTGAAGTGATTTGTATGGATGAAAAGTTGACTATCACTTCCAGAAAATTAAAATACAGTCTTCCTCTTTTAATGGGAAATTAAATTTTTGAAAAATAAAAGTTATTTAAAAACTTTTATTAAAAAAGGAAAAGGACCCACTTCAAATATTTGGATGTAAATGATATAATTTCATTAATGAAGACGTAATGAGGCATTAATTAAATATAATGTTTCAAGAAGAAAAGTGTACGGGAAATTCAAGAAATGAAAAACCTTAACTACTCAAATAGTTAGAAAATCTAATATTAAAAAGAGAAGAGGGTCTTCATCAAGGGTTCCAAAATCATAATTATTAGAGGGGCAGGGAAGAATATCATAGGAAGAAGAAGGTACATCCATGGATATATATCCAAGCTTCTGATCAATGAAGAAATATCTCCATCTTCTCCACTCTTTCTCTTCTACACCATTTCTCATAGTTTTATGTTTGAATCTATGAATTGGGCACAAAGATGAGCTTTGAGTGTTCTTCTTATATTCTTCAAAAGAATTTTTCTTATATGATCATGGAGTATTTACAGCCATATGTATGATTGTAAAATATTTTGTAATGAAGAACATATTTCATGAATAAAAATCCACAAAGAATTCTTTTGGGGTTGATTTTGATTGTATCTTGTAACTTTGAGTCTTAAGTATGAGATATTCGAAATCTATCAAATTCTCTTTTGATATTTATAGTACTACTATTTTAAAATTCTTTGAGATGATCAAATTATTCTCTTCTATTTCACGTGGAGAATATATGGATGTATTTTTATATGATTAAGAATATTATGTATGTGATGTTGGTCACAAAGAATTTCTAATGTTGAAGCACTCCTTCAATCTTTACTTAGTATAAAGAGATTTCTTGTTGCATATAAAGATTATATCAAGTTATTGAATAACTATATCATTTCATAAATTCAAGCAATAAAGACCTAGAGTTTGTTGCCTTAGCATTCTCCTAATCCAAGATATTCAAGATATATATTTTAGACAAAGAGGAGTACCACTTCTCTAAAAATGCAGGGGGACTCATATCCTCGTGAGGTTGTCGTTTCAATCCTGACAGATTCAATCGTCAACAGCCAAGAGATGTAATATGTATATCTATATATAATAAATAAATTGTATCATCGACTATAGGTGGACATAGATAGAGACTTGGGGAATAAGTATCCATAAGAGAGGGAAGGCCTGAGAGGAGGGGGTCCAAAGCAGAATTTACTCATTTCTATTAAACCAAACCATCTTTCCAATCATCATTGTGTATAAACCTTTTATTCTAATTTGGGTGTTTCCAAACCCCAATCATTGAATGCATGTAAGAGGGTTGGTGTGGCATCATCTCATAGAATTAAGGAGAGCATGGGTTGAGTACACGAAAGTATGGTCGAAATTTTTGAGTCAATAAAATCCTTTTTGGGAAGAGTGAGAGTCAAGCAGTAAAGGAAAAAGAAGGAAAAAATTGTATTAGAAAAGAGAGCAAGAAGAAGGCAGAAAAATGGTTATGCAGTTGGTATGCAGTGGGAAGAGAAAAAATAGATATCAAAGCGTTGAATATTGAAGGAATGATTATCCATGAAGAACATCTGGTTGGAATTGTAAATTCATGGAGAGAGAGGTAGTCAGACTTTTAGTTGTTCCGAATCAATAAATTGTCAAGAGAGAAAGTGTTTTGTTGTGGCGCAAATTCTTGGTTGTAGTCGCAGATTCTTGGATTCCCCAACAAAGAGATTTATGTATAAACTATGTTAGATCCTTGGAGGGAAGGAGAATATCCTGAGGGACTATGTGGTAGAGAAGGGGATCCCATTCCTTAGGTTGTGCAGGTTGAGGGGAAGAAAGTTGGAAGATTTGAATGGTTGTGGGAGTTTGTTACTAAGAGGGGACAATAGTCAGCCTTAGGAACCACTGTCTATTATGGATTCATAGCCCCAAATTGGGGGTGAATTTATATTGAGAACTAGAATATAAATTCTATGGTTGGGAGGAACATATGTCCTTTGCAGTAGGTTGTGTTTTAACAACATAAGTGTTCATATTCATTGTCTTTAATTAGGATGAATTGTTGAGTTAATTTATCTGTATTTCCTTCTGATTTTATCTTATTTATTATTGTGTGTTATGACTAAATGATGTTTTTTCACTGATGTCGTTATATGATTGAATGTTGTTGTGTGTGTGTTTATTAGTTTTTGTGCATGTTTATTTGATTTTTTTTACGTTTTTAATGGTTATGTATGTTTGCATGAGATTGTATGTCATGTTGTGTATTTTTCACATATAAAATTGGTATCAATTTTTATTTGGTCGAATTTAGTAGTAACACAACCCAATTGGGGGTTGGGTGTGTTACATTGTGGTATCAAAGATGAATTTATTTTATGGTAACTTTCCTCAATGACTATCTGGGTATGTTACAATACTAAAAAAACATGAAAAATCAAACATCAACACACATGTCCCTCCAATTTTAGTTTTTGCAATAATGGTTACATAGACATGCATGTCACATACAATATAACACCCAAATCCCCTAATACTACACCAGCAATATCCAATCTTCCAAATCATATCAATGTGGACATTGAAACCTCATCTTGGGGGGGTGGAGGGGGAGTAGCGAAGAGTTGGTATGAAAGTAGTGATCATGAGATGAAATGGTAAGAAAGTTAGGAAAGAAAAAGGTGGGAATGTCAAACCAAATCAGTGCCCAATGCAATCATCACAAGAAGATTCCATCAATCAAATTCAAATTGATGGCATTATTTTGGGAGAAAAACAAGGAATGAGAGCTCTTAAAATAAACCAATTGAAAAAACAAAGACGAGTGAAGAGACCAAAATGTTATGTGAAATGATAGTGGAGGTAACCGTTGGAATATGATAAAATGCACAGATCCAAAATTTCTAAGTAATCCAAGGTTCAAACCTTGGTTGAATTACAAGTTTGGAATTTATAGAGACTAACCAAGACTATATAAGTAAAGAATGAGCCTAAATTTCTAAGGAACAACAAGTAAAAAAAAATGCCAGTTGCAAGGAGAAGAGGTAGAATGCAAGACAAAATATTTGCAATGAAATATGTAAAGCAAAAGAGGTAGAGTAACCCAACACTTACAGCTCAGAGAAAAGGTAAGTCCCTAGCTAGAATCCTATTTCTTCTAAGGAAAAGTAATGAGTGGAAAGCTTGCAGTTAGAATAGAGTATCTTATTTTTTTATGGATTAAAATGAGTTAGGATCATAAGTATAACCATCCTTAAAACACAGGTTTATTTATTACTCTTAGAGGAATAAAACAAGTGGAGAAAACCCCAATCAAGAAGACACCAAGATGATAGTTGGATTTAATAGAAGGGAACCCATAGATCCCTCTAAAATTTATGCTAATCCTAAAGTAATTGAGGTATTCCAAAAATTAAACCAGATTGATTACTTTAATAGGTTCAGAGGGCTTGATGATAAGGTTGATTTGGAATTTTCAAATAATTTCCAACACTTACAGGGATAAGAATATATAACAACAATAAGCAGTTTACAAATCTAATTTTATGAACCCATGTTGGTAAGAGTTACAAGGATCCTTGTTGGGATACCATGGGACAAGGAAGAGAGATAGCCTACTTTGACTACAAAGAAAAAATAATCAAGATTTATTGAAAGGTAGAAGAAAACATGAATTATATTAGAAGAGAAAGCATGCCCAAACCTTGGGATGAAGTAGTCGTACATATAACTAAATATGTAACATCTAAAGGAAAAAATAGTATGGTCTATACATATTGTTTTAGGATGCTACATCAACTCGGAAACTTCTAGTATTAGCATCCTGGGAAAAACTTGAGCATACCCTAATACCTATTACATTCTCTCAGAGAATCAAGTGCTAAAGTGTAGGAAGGAAGAGCGGATTCCTTATCCCATCATGGGCTAATCAAGCTCATTTTTTGTGACTCACTAGATAAAAAAAAAACCTACCAATTTGATTGAGAAAAGTTTGTGAGCATGAAAAAGGCGAAATTTGTGTCCTTGTGAGCTAACTCAATCCTATTAGAAGTAGAAGTATACTCAAGGAATACGAAGAAGGCTAGAGATAACACAATCATAAGTAAGAAAACAAGGATACAAAATAAAACAAGATAGGGAGAGAAAGAAAAAGAATACTATAGTAAAACAGAGGAAGATGAAAGAGATATTGTAGTCACCTTGGTTCAAATGGGCACCCCTCAAGGTAAACCAATCAATACAACTCTAGGAATCTCATCAGGAGGGTAGAAAAGATGAATCACAAGGAAAAGAACCAAGTATCAAGTATCCAAGAATGTGGCCATTGAAAAAAAACAACTCCTATATATATTGAAAAGGATGCCTCACCTTTTACCATAGGAAAGGATCTTGTAAAATACCATGAGGGGACTCAAACTGAGAAAAATGAACCTAGAATGGAAGACCTCATATCCTAGCTAGAAGAAGATAGGGAAGAGGCACTAAAATGGAAGGAAATTTCAGAACATAAACAAGAAAAAGACAAGGATAGCATAGCTACAGAGGATTCCAAAGCATGGTTAGAAAAACAATTGTTAAACTTCAATGAGAAATTCAAGATCTTCAAGATGCAGCATCTGGATGATAAGAAGAAGTTGAAAGAAGAGGATGAATAAATAAGTGTTTCATTAGAAAAAAAAAAACAAGGGAAGTTGAGAATAAGGTAGAGAGGATTGAGGGACTAGGGGTGGTTGTCCATCAAGTCATAAAAGTAGCAAAATAAATGCTCTCTTGTAAACCCCTTTCTAGGACATATACTTTGTTCCTTTGGGAACAATCTCAAAAGTTTCAACTAAGGAATATTACCAACCACCTCCCTCATGAGATATTAAATCAAGTGGAATTCATAAATATTTATCAAAAAAGTGATGAAAGAGTTAAGGACCATCTTTGTGAATTATACCTGCATAATTTTGTAATACCATGCCCTTATAGGTGGTCCCCCAATCTTTATGTGGGGGATGAAAAAATCAAGGAATTTTTCTCATGGGTTCACAATGAAGAGGAAAGATTTACATAACTGCAAGGATAAAAGGAAGAGGAAGCATTAAACCATCTATGGGTCAGAGCAGAGGTAGAAAGAATAAATGAGGTATTGAAAAATCACATAACCCTAACATCAAACACAAAACTAATACCCACCTTAGAATAAAATCAAAGAGGGGCGGTTTCCCATTATGAAACAACAATAAAGGAATCATCAAAAAGAGCAATGCAATCTTACCAACATATGTGGAAAGAGTTACCCACTACCCTCAAAGTATGGAGCCCCATTCTGAACAAAATTTGAGGTTTGCTCTCTTCAGGGTATAGCTATACACAGAAAAAATCAGGAGGATGAAACTCATATGGATTGGGATAAATTTTAAATACCCTTTGCTACTCCACCCTATACCTACATGAGAGGTGGAGAAGAAAAAATAAATAAATAAATGGAAGGAAGAGGAGAAAACCGTAGGGTGTCATAGTAAATGGGTAGAAACCTAGATTTTGGAATATGGCGTTTGCATGCAAAGAATAGCTATCAAAGCAAGAAAGTTGAACAAGGAAAAAACACTTTTTGAGGAATTGTTTTGCTTCACATGGACATGAAAGCCCTCCAGCTATGGGGTAATGGAGGGGATTCATTATTTCTCTTATTTAGACCGTCTTGTATAAACCTATTGATGAAGAAAGGGAATTGGATTGTCATCAAGAGGGGCCAAAATGATTAATAACCCCTTCTTCTCTTGTATATATAAGATAAACTTGATAGAGGAAGGGACTTTTTGCTTTTGCAATTTTGTTAACGTTTTTAGAAAATTAATGAATGAGAAGCCATTGTTAGCCAAGCTATTTTGGAAATTAACTTCAATTCCGAAGATTTTCATGTGTAGAACATGTTCTACTATTATACTAAGTTTTGGAATGGTGTAATGGTATTATTTAATAGTGTATACTTTTCTTATGTATGACCAATCTTCCTTATTTTGTTTGTCTCACAATTTGTTTGTCTATAGCCTATAAGCATAGTATAGTAATCAGCTATTATTTTCAGAGTTTTCTCATTTGCATCTATTCAGAATACAAGTCCTTACTTAAACTACTTACTCAAAAAAAATCAAAGTTATGTCTCAGCCCCCCATCAAAAGTTTGGAACATGCATATAGGAAAATTTGATTGCAAAAATACAGTTCTTGTGGATCAATTGATTTTTGAGAGGAGGAGAAGGAGCACTAACCCTTTATCACAGTTTTGTAATTAAAGTGATGAGGAGAAGGAGAAAAAGTACTATCCCTCTCTCACACTTATGTCATTTGAGTGAGGAGAATATGGAACACGTGCCCTTAATCACAATTTATTAATTTTTGGGAGGAAGAGAAGGAACACAATCAATTTCTCATACTTGTTAATGTTTTCATGTTATGAGTGAAGACCTTGTTACAAACCCTGATTTAATGTTACCAAAAATAATATTGGAAATCGATATCCATAATAAATTAATGATGTCTTAGATTGAAATTAGTATAATTTTAATGAAATGGGGGTTATAACTCATATTCAAAGTGGCCATGTGAAGGCTTTAGGTGTCACTAATAATGAGTCAAAGCTTTGACATCTTCCTTCATACAACCTGAGTGGGTCTAATGGTTAAGAACATGTGTTTCCTCTTAAGAGGTCACAAGTTCAAATCCAGAGGGGGGTAGGGTATGTATACCTCCGTAGACTTTACCAGTCAAATTGTTGGGTGGAGGGGGGTCCCTTGTCCCATAAGAAAGGGGGTCTCATACACCAATTAGGTGTTTGGCTTGGTCGTGACCTTAAAAATGGATTATTATTATTATTATTATTATATATGTACACAAAGGATACTAGAATCATTGAAAGATTCCATGTGGAAAAATATTTGTGTTGAAATTTCGAAGTTGTGATGTAATTCCATCATTCATTGGTTGGAATTCAAACGTCCATAAATACATCTAAGGCTTTCGAAGAAGTCGTGTGGTGCTTTATAATGTTAGGGTTCTAATGATGTCTTGTCACTAAAGGGTCAGAATTATGAAATCCACAAAGGTCAGTGAATCTTTCAAACATGACACATAGAACTGAAAATAAATCATAATACCAACCATTCAAAATGTATGACAGAATTGTGACGAACATTATCTGACAATAAAATTTTATGTATTATGTCATTATTTCAACAAAATCATCATCAATATAAGGTTGGAATTCATATCCAAATCTAATAATGTAAATAAATATTAAATATATATCTTCCATAAACTTTTTAAATTATTTTTTATCTAAATTAAATATTATGACTATACATAGGTTATATAATGTAAACAATGAAAATGTATGTTCTTGAAAGGGGGCCACATGAATGGAATTGTATTCTTATGACTATACATAAATTATATAATGTAAACAATGAAAATTTATGTTCTTGCAAGGGCGCCACATGAATGGAATTGTATTCTTATGTAATATTTTGGATCCTTGGATCTAGATATTAACTACTAATTTTTGGATTTATGTTGCAGATATGATACACTGGGTTTTCTGACTGATTTTTTGAGGTTTCTAGATGCATTTGATTGGTTCTATAATCTCATTTGAAGAATGCATAGTATTTTGGATCTATAATCAAACTCATTGTATTTATTAATCAACAACAAATGAAAATATAATGAAATACCGAAAAAAAGTTCAAAAACTATTCAGTTAGATCTTCACAGAGATAGATCTATCATGTAGTACAAATAAATTCAAGTAGAATATCGATCTATAACATGATATGGTACATCCATAACATGCAAGTCGAATCTATTGCATGCATGGAAGAAAATGTTGCATGCACTCTAGAATATGATGTTGAACTGTTGGGTTTGACTGGAAACTGAGAAATGATAGAAATGCTCCTTAGAATATGATGGGATCTATCTCAAATGGGTATCCCCTCTCCCTAGATGACTCACTCTGGCTCAAGAGTAATTCGCTAGCCTCTGGGAGCTTTTTTTTGCACTGTCGAATCTCTGAATCAACTGCTAGGATACCCCACGCACTGGCTACTAATTAAAATGACACCCCAAGAGAAGTAACCGTTGGAAAATGATGGGATTTGTCCCAATGGAAGAAACCTATCTCCCTCTCAAATGGTTCTTCATGGTTTAAGTTCTCCCTACTTCTCCAAGCCTAGTGATCTATCTGAGTGGTCAATCCTCCTCCAAACCCTCATGCTTCCAAGATAAATCCACATTATATCTTTGATCTGAATCTGCCTGAATCCTGAACCTATAATTGATGTGAATCCTTTAGGAAGGATCCAATCATGTATTATGAAGACTGATGAAGAATATGAGTGATTATTCTAATGGATTAGGGTGTGTATTTCAACACCAAAATCTATCAATGGTGGTGGTTTCCTCCAGAAATCCACAAAACATCAAAAAGTTGCTTGACTTCTCCTTTGGTCTCCAATTCTCAATTCAATTCTCAATAATGATGGAATTAGGTCGATTTTCCTCCTTTATACTCAACCCTCATCTAATTCCATGTTCACTTTAATTAATTAAGTGACTTTTCCTAAGTGTTATCTTTAATAATCACTTAAGTCACCTAAAACACCTTTTTCTCCTTTTTACTCTCGAATGTCACTTTCACTTTATAATTTTGGTTAACTGGCATCAAATAAAGGTATTATTCCCTTTTTTCCTCTCAATTATAGTCTATGGGAACATATAGACTACTAAGTCACTCCATTATGGAGTCATCATTGGGAAAGGGACATTACATTACTCCCTTCCCGAGATTTCTTGTCCTCGAGCAACATCAAGTTGGGGTGCTCTAGGATCTGAGCTCCTTCCCATGTGGCATCCTCAACTGGTAACCCCCTCCATTTGACTAAGAAACCCATGACGATCTGACTCCTCAATATTCACACCATGTGCTCCAAGACCTCCTTTGGCACCAGTTCCAACTGGACCTTCTCATCCAATTATGGAAAATCCTTATAAGTGGTAATATGTTGTCTCACCGCATTTTTAAGGAAAGAAACGTAGAACACATTATGGATCTTGCTAATTCCTTCTAGTATCTCTAACTTGTAAGCCACTTTTCCCACCCTCATGGTGATCCTATTTGGTCCAAAAAATTGGGGTTTAATATTTTCTGCTCCACTTCTCTTCAAGGAAGATTGTTTGTATGGCTACAATCTCAAGAATATTAAGTTCCTCGCCTCAAAAATGTGCTCTACCTGATGTATGTCTGCATATAATTTATGTTGGTTCTATGTTGCTTGTAAATTACCTTTCAGTATCTTTAGGATCTCCTGATTCTCCTCTATCCAATCCTCTGCTCTGGGGGGCCTGTTATCCCCAAATATCGCCTCTATGAATGATGGTGCATCATACCCATATAGGGCCCTATATGGTGTCATCCCGATGGACATATCATGTTTCGTGTTGTAGCAATGTTCGCCCATGTGGATCCACTTCACCCATATCCATTGTTGTCCCCCTACATAGTTCCTCAAATACCCCTCCACCCATTTGTTTACTATCTTCGTCTTCTTATCTATCTGTGGGTGGTAACTAGTGCTCGTAGTCAACTCTGTTCCCACCAACCGAAACAATTCCTACCATAATGCATCGATGAAGCATCCATCTCTATCACTAACTATATTCTTTAGCAAGCCATGAAGTTTGAAAATCTCTATGAAGAATAGCTCTGCAACTTGGTTCTCTTTGTACTATGTAGGAATTGCGAAGAAATACGCAAACTTTGTCAGTTTATCAACCACAACAAATATACAATCTCTACCCTGCACCTTAGGTATCCCTGTGATGAAGTCCATGGAAATGCTCTCCCATTTCTGCTATGGAATGGGTAGAGGCTAAAGTAACCCTCCAAGATCTGTCTACTCTAACTTGTTCTACTGACAAGTCACACATTCTTGGATGTGTTTCAACACATCATCCTTGAGACCCTTCCATGAGAATCTCTCCCTGACCTATCTATAATGGTGAATCATGAACTACTATCAGAAAATTTCTCTTGAGTTCAGATTCTAGAACTAAGTAGATTTGATCCTTATAGAAGATGACCTCATCTAATACTTTGTACCTCTCATCCACAACTTTCCCATCCAATACCTCATGGGAAAATTTATTTTTTGAGTATTCCACAAATAAATGAGCCTTCCAATCTGTAGATATATCCATCAATGAGCAACTCGTTGGTCTCCTGGATAAGGAATTTTCTACGTCATTTTTCTTGCCTTCTACATATTCAATGTCAAAGCCAAAGTCTTGGACCTTTGTCCCCCATTTATGTTTTCTCTCACTAATGTCTTTTTGTTCTAAGAAATACTTTAAGATGTTATGATATGTTATTACTACAAATGTGTTTCCTACTAAATATTTTTCATAGATGGAATAGAGTCTTTCTGGCTACCTGAGTTTCCTGTTCTCGAAGGCTATGGGGTGGCCTCCCTACATAAATAATACTCCAATTCGCTCCCCTAATGTGTCACATTCTAATACAAACGGTTGTGTGAAGTCAGGAAGTGCCAACAATGGGCAGGTTCTCATCACTTCCTTCATATTTTCAAAGATCTTTTTCAATTCTTCAGTCCAATTGAAATCCCCCTTCTTATTCAAGTCTATGAGAAGTTCCCCTAACTATGAAAACCCCTTCACAAATCTCTTGTAGTAACTGCATAACCCAAATAATCCTTTCAACTATGTGATGTTCTTAGGTGTTGGCCAATCCAAAATGGCCCTAATCTTCTCCTACTGTACTTACACCACCTGCTTGTTGATGATGTGACCTAGGTATAGAATTTCTCTCATACCAAATTCACACTTGGATTCTTTGGTATAGAGAAATTGAGACTACATGATTCTCAGTACCTCATTTAAGTGCTTCATATGTTCTTCCCAAGTATTGTTGTATATCAATATGTCATCGAAGAAGACCAAAAGACACTTCTGCAACTGATCTCTAAAAATATGGTTCATGCAAGATTGGAAGGTTGTTGGTGTGTTGGTCAATCCGAAGGGCATGACCAAACACTCAAAATTCCCAAAGTGGCACCTGAAAGTTGTCTTCTCAATATATTTATCCCTGATGTGAATTTGCTGGTAGCTTGAGCAAAGATCTATCTTTGAGAAGTATATTGTCCCATGTAATGTATCCATAAATTCATCTATGCATGGAATCGGGTATCTATTTTTTATTATTTTCTTCTTGAGCACATGATAGCCTATGAACATCCTCAATGTTCCATCCTTATTCATGACCAATACCACGGAAGAAGTGAATGGGATAGTACTTGGCCTGATGTGCCCCATCTCAAGCAATTCCTTGATTTATTTTTTGATCTCATCCTTGAATATCCTAGGATGCATGTATGGTGTGGTGATCACTGGTGTCGCACACTCCTTCATCTCAATCATGTGCTCAAATTATCTGTTGGGTGGTCACCCTAAGGGTATCAGTCCAAATATTGGCTCATACTAACTTAGTAATGCCCTGATCTATGTTTGATACTTTTTTCTATCTTTTGATTTTTTATGCATGGTAATCAAGCATTTGTTCGCATATGCCACATCCCTGTGTCTAAAACTTATCTCCATCCTCTTCGTCAAAATTATCATGGTTTCTCTTATAGACATGCCTCTCAATACCCCCTTTTTTTCATTCACATATTTGAATCTCGTCGTCAAGGTATGATAATTGGTACTAATATTTCCCAATGAGTACAGCTACTAAATGCCCAATACCACATAAGTCTCTGATAATTCAACTACATAAAAGGTGTATTTCAAGGTGTGGTTACCTAGTTTTACTTCTAGATCTGGTACCCTTTCTAAACATGCAATGGTGTATCCATCTGCCACTGCTACAGTGAAACCCTCAAAATCCTTCGTCTACAATCCTCTCCTGGATACTAAGGTTGCGTCAATAAAATTATGGGTCACCCCACCATCTACTAGTGTCGTGACATGTTGGCCCTCGATGAGTCCTTTGAGCCTAATGGTATCATATCTAGGTACTCCTGAAAGGGTGGTTATAACTTCACCCTTCCCTCGTACTCGTAGTTTTGTCTTATCACGTGACTATGGTTCTACTTGTCATCATGGTTTATCTGGAGGTTGTCCCTCCTCGTGTGCATGCTCATCCTCTGAAATATAAGAATCGATGTCTGGTGTTGGTATGATCTCCTCCTCCTCCTCCTCACTATCTAATGTTAACTCAATGTAATGGATTTGTCCCTTGCCCATGCACCTGTGTCCTGGGACCCACGACTCCCTGCAAGTGAAACATCACAGCTTCTTCCTCATAATATCTCTCCTGGTATCATCATCAATTTTGTATTTACCCTTCCATTCCTTTTGAGGGGTTTTATGATCCTTGTCCTTATGTGGAACAAAGGGTTTTGAAAAGGTTCTTGGTTTATGCACTGAGTCTCCCATATATCTAGTGCAAAAAATGACATCATGTAGGGTGTGAGGTTTGAAGGCCTTCACCCAACCTCTCAATGGTTCACTCAACCCTTCTGTAAAGAGCATCACCAATATATTCTTAGATATGTCAGTCATGGCTATGGAATTTCTATGGAAATATGCAATGCAGGACTCGGTTGATCCAGTCTGTCACAACTGTGTCAAGTCTCTGAAGTGAAGTTGTGTATCCCTTTGATCAAATCTCTCCATCAGTATCTTAGTGAACTCCATGTAGGATGTGATGTGATTGTAACCCATGGTTACCAATCCATGATGCCACCAGTCATGGGCTTCCCCCTCCAAGTGTAATGTGGCGAAGCTTATAGCTTATGATTCAGTCATCTGATTAATATTGAAGTATGTGTCAAGATTTTGCACCCATGACTGAGTTGAACACCTATTAGATCCATCAAAAGAGGGGATTGTCAGTTTCCCAACTTTCTTGATAAAATCCATGTTCTTTGGTTACATGTTACCCCTATGTGTTTATTTGGGCCTGTTTCTATATATGATTGAACAGTAGTCCATCAACCTCATATCAACGTGGAATTTTGGGCCTAGTCCCAAGTAATCTTTGATGTACTCTACGAATGGATCTCTGTAACACCTTAGGTTTTGAACCCCCATTTTAAATAACGTATTTTTATAATGTTAAGAGGCTTGAGTGCCCAAACAATTATTAAAGGGCCAGTATGCCTAAGAAATATAATGTTTTGATCATTATTAATAATAAACACATCGTTGGCTCCCAGACGGACAAGGACTAGAGTTATAGGGGGCTATGATTCCACAAGAGAGGGGGCTTGATGGGATAAATGTTTATTCCTATGTTAATTACCCTTTTTGCCTAAGGGATGGGATCGGTTACGTGAGCTTCTTGGGGAATGATGGGAGGTTCTTGATTCCCCAGGAAAATACTTAAACCCATCCCTGGTCTAATTGTGGGGTTGGTTGTTGTTCATTTGCTCGTCCTCTCCTTCACTCCTTCATTTCGTATGATTCTTTCCTTCTTTCAATTTCATGCACCCACTTACCCATTCATTGATCCATCCTCACCTGCATCTTGGCCTAGAAAGGGGAAAGGAACTGTTGAGAATTAGCCACAGGATAGTTGGTTGTAATGGTCATTGGTGCAATCCAGCCATGACCTGGGGCCTGCATGTCTGAGATGCATTGGCTTGTGCCCTATTTTTCTCAAAACTACAAGTCCTGAGAGTTCCAACATTGAGATTTTGGACCAGTTGTGCTGGAGGCCCTAGAAAAAGGAGAAGGATTTCCTGAGGGACTACGTGGAAAAGAAGGGTGGAGGTTCGTTCTCTTGGGGTGGTACAGGATAGGTGGAAGAGAGTTGGGTACTTGGATTGTTTTGGGTGTTGGAAAACCTGTGAGAGATTGAGATATGACTGGTTTGGGAACCTAGGTACACTCTGGAACCATCCTTGTGGATTCATAGCCCTGGCTCGGGGGTGACATTGTTGTTGAGATTTGGAACAGTGGTGTCTACGGTTGGGTGGAACGTCCTTGGTCTGCAGCTAGTTGGTGTCGCCTTTTTATAAAGATAAGTGCTCTCTGTTGTGATATTATTATCTCTGTATGAATGTATTCCACTGAGTATTTTAATTGTCGTTTAACTAAATCTTAGATTATGCATGCTTGCTGGATATTGTTATGCATGTCGCTAAATCTTGTATCTTATCGGATCTTATTAATAAACGAAGGTATCGGTAAGAGTAAGAAGTCCAAGGGTGGGCTTGAAGGTAGTGCCCCGGCATGTGGGTGGTTGGGTATGTTACAGTTTGGTATCAGATCTTCTGGTTGAAACATCGGGCTGGTATGGGCCGGGTCTGTTGGTCAGAGTCTCATCGTCGACTTCAAACTATGACCATGAAGTTGAAAAGCTCAGGAGGAATGGCGTTGCAGAATCTACGCATGAGTTAGATCATCAGAGATCCATTGTAAGGGGTTCGAAGGATCGTGATCGTCCCCCTTCGAATTCGGGAGTGATCGCCAATGTAGGATCAGGAGAGATATGGGATCATTGGATCGAAGGACAGGTGAATAGGGGTCCTCTGATGTAAAGGAAGCAAGGGTTAAGGTCACAACCATCGAATCCCATGGGAGAGAGAGATCAACGAATAGGAGGCATTGCGGGGAACCCAGTTGCACGGGAGATAATTTCCCAAGGCGGTCCCGCAATCCAAACCACGGTCTCACCAAGGGGTTACATGTCAGCATCTGGATAATTGTAGGGAAAAAAGTGGGTTACTCCAAACCGTCGATGTGTACCCCCGCAAATTGAAAGGCATGCAATGATGTAACATGTTAGTACTCAAGCGAAAAATCTCCAAAGAGTAGAAGTACCTGGGGATCGTCAATCTGTAGGAGGACATGCGTCGATCGATCATGTGCTCCAGGTGAAATCGCTTCAGGAAAGAGCGGGTCAGGAGAAGTTGAGAATTGAGATTTCCGAAGCCCGGAGAGCCAAAGTGAACCTCAGTAATCCAATCCAGGAGGACACGCTGCAAAACTCTGCTCACTTTAGGGAAAAGCGAAGGTTGAGATTTGAGTTCTCTGAAGTATGAAGACCCGAAAAAATCGTAGTCGTCGATCCATGGGAGACACGCATCAGTAGATCGCGAGCTTTGGATAAAAACATTTCAGAAAAAGTTGAGGTTTGATTTTTTCGAAGTCCGAAGGCCCGAAGGAATGGCAGTTGTTGATCCTTGCAGCGGTAACTTCTGAAGTCCCGAAGTTCAGGGTTAATATGGGTCGTCTGATAAGGGAGACACATGGAGGCAGTTTAGTCGGTTTGGGAAATAGGAGTTCAGGAGAATTGGAAGTGTGCCAGTATGGAAACTACCAAAGTCTCAAAGCCCGAAGAGCCGAAGTGATGGGGCATGTTGACATCACCTAGAGGTGATGTGGATCCTGGAATTCCCGAAGTGATCTGGCTTGCGGACGTCACCTGGGATGACATGGACACATGGGATGTGTGCCACGTGTTAGTATTTTTTTAGCATATGGAGTATTGAAATGTCATTTAGAACGTGACACATCTCACCCACCTGATTGGGCCACATGTCCGCTTCCAGTATTTCTCAACGTGGAGACAAATCGTCTAGTCTAGAGACTGGGCACTCCAGTGGGGAAGGATTTGACAGGTTGCATTGAGTCAAAAACTCATGAAGGCCCGAAGGCTAGAGTACATATCGACCATTGATTCCAGAAGACACACGTCGAAGGATTGTCGACTTCGGGTGAAAGTGCTCCGGGAGAACGTGCAGGAGGAAAGTTTGAAACTTCTGAATCCCAAAGAGCCGAAGTGATTCACATCTATTGATCTATGGGAGGACACTCATCAGAATATCATGAACTCTGGGTAAAATCATTCCGGGAGGAGGAAAGCGATGAAAGTTGAGACTCCCGAAGCGCGGAGTCCTGAAGTGGATCTCGATCGTTGATCATGAAAGAGGAAGAGGATCGTTGATCCGGTCTTGGTTGAAAGTTATGAAGTCTCGAAGCTCTGGGAAAGTTCTTTTTCAGCTAAGCACAAGTTCATGGCCATGGTCATATGTAGATTGAGAGCTGAGGGAAGGAGCGCTAAGGGACGAATTGGTGGTCTTCAAGATAGAAAAGTGATAAGGAAGGATTTAGCTGTGATTTCTAGTCGTGGTCACCTGGGAGGGTGGTTTGAAGGAAATGCCTGTGTAGGATGAAATTTTGTGTCAGCCAAGGATAACAGGACACTGTTATTTTCAGAGAATAGGGATATGATCTCCATGAACAAAAAAAGAAAGAGACATGTAGCATGGTTTGGCAATTTTGTTTATCATATGCATAATTCTAACAAAATGGTCACTTGCACATTTTGCAGAATTAAGGGGCTTAAGCACATCAACTTAGGATGTGTATTGAGGAAATGGAAGAAGGCAAGGGAGCCTCCAGTCATGATAAGGAGCTCGAAGGCTAGAATACCAGAGTTGGTAATGCAGAGACAAAGTTCAATGGACGCAAAGGAAAAGGAGAGCAAGAAATGTTAATAGAAATGGTAAGAATCCTGAATATCCAAGTGCATAGCTACAAAGTAGGCAACGAGAGACTAATGAGAGATAAAATTCAGATAAATGCTCGAGTGTTGTAGATCTTAAATCAGCTGCAGAGACAAATGAAGAAAGTATCAAACTCAAGACAAGAGGAAGAAGGCAATTTCCATGAAGAAGGGATGATCGTGGAAGAGTTGGTTATTCTAGAAGTGATATCAGAGCTCATGGACACCACTCACATCCTTAATCTGAAACAAATTTTTATGCATCAGATGATCCCGTAAGAATTCAAGAGGTGTCTCATGTCAAACACCAAAGAAGGAAACAAGAGGTAGATAGTTTGCAAGGAGAGTTGAGGAAGCTCAAGCCACCTTCCTTTGAGGGTGAAAGAGAAAGGGAAGATGATTTCGAAGCATGGTTGCTTGGGCTCAGGAGATATTTTCAGTTGCATAACTATTCATCAAATCTGGAAGCTAGGATTGCCACCTACCATTTACACAGGAAAGTTGCAATGTGGTGGGACCAACTGAAGCAAGTAGAGCATGTTAATGAGAGTGGGATCACTTGGAAGCAGTTCAAGAAGTACTTCCAGAAGGAGTACCTCTCAGAGGAATTCTATGAAAAGAAAATGTAGGAGTTCTTTGAACTTAGGTTGGGAAGCATGACTATGGCAGAGTACGAGAAGAAGTTCTTGGGATTGTTAAAGTATGTCAAGTTCATTGGTGATGAGAAAGTGAAAAATACAGAGATTTTTGAGTGGACTGCCAACCTTTTATAAGGAAAAGATCAAGTATGATAAACCCAAGACCATGACAAAGGCCATCAGAAAGGATAAATACATGTATGAGCAAGGCCAGGGAAGAGAATACCTACAGAAATCTTGGAAGGATAAGAAAAGTGTGAGGTTCGATCAGAAGAGGAAAGGATTCAAACCTTCCTTCAATAGGAAACATCAAGATCAGTATTATAAGGGAGATTTCGAGAAGGAATATTCCTTGGGAAAAAGGGGAATACCACCAATCCAATGGTGGGGATGCAAGGAATATCACCTGTACAAGGATTTCCCACACAAAAAGGACAGAGTGAAGACTGTGCATGACATTCAAGAGGCTACAACAGTTGAAGATATGGGAAGAATCTATGTATCTTTAGATGATTGGCAAGCAAAGTACCAATCCAATATGATCGAGGTGGAAGGTAAGATCATAAATCAGCCTGTTTCTATTTTGATTTATTCAGGAGCAATTCATTGCTACATTGATCCTAAGATAGTGGATAGATTACATTTGGAGAAAAGTAAACTTGGAAAAGCAAGTTTGGTTCAGTTAGCCACTGGAACCAAAAGAATAATCCATGATATGGTCAGAAGTTGTTCCATAATTCTTAATGGCATGAATACTAGTATTGATCTAAATATAATACCATTGGGGTCTTATGATATTCTAATTGGAATGGATTGGTTGAACAAGCATCATGTTGTCCTAGATTTTCATAACAAGACATTTACATGTATTGATGGAAATGGAAAATAGAGCATTGTGAAAGGATTTTCAAGACCCATCTCTATAAGAGAGATTTCATCCTTACAACTAAAAAGATGTTTTAGGAAAGGATGTCAATTGTATGCAGCTCATGTGGAAGAGTCAGATAATACAAAGGGGCAAAGCCTTGAAGATTTCTTGGTGCTACAAGAATTTGAAGATGTATTCCAAGAAATACCTGGATTGCCACCAAGAAGGGAGATATATTTCTCAATTGATTTAGTGTCAGTAGCTGCCTCAGTGTCAAAAACACCTTACAGAATGAGCACACCAAAGTTAAAAGAATTACAAATGCAGTTGGAGGAATTGTTGAAGAAAGGGTACATACGTCCAAGTGTTTCACCTTGGGGAGCACCAGTACTTTTTGTCAAAAAGAAGGATGGAACCTTGAGGCTGTGTATTGACTTCAGACAGATGAACAAGTACACTATAAATAACAAGTATCCTCTACCCCAAATTGATGACCTCTTTGATCAACTAAGAGGAGCAAAGATATTTTCAAAGATTGACCTGAGGGCAGGATACCATCAGGTAAGAATCATGGAAGAAGAAATTCATAAGACAGCTTTTAGGACCAAGTATGTGCATTATGAATTTGTAGTGGTGCCATTTGGACTAACCAATGCACCAGATATCTTCATGTGCTTAATGAACAAAATATTCAGAAATTATTTGGATAAGTTTGTCATATTATTCATGGATGACATACTTATCTATTCTAATTATAAAGAGGAGCATGAACATCACTTAAGACTGTTGTTGCAAGTACTGAGAGAACATCAGTTGTATGCCAATTTGTGTAAGTGTTCTTTTTATCAAAAGCATATCCATTACTTGGGACACATTATTTCAGAGTAGGGCATAGCAGTAGATCCAGAGAAGATCGAAGCCATTAGAGGATGGCCAACACCTAGAAATGTGTCATACGTCAAATCTTTTATGGGATTAGTTGGATACTACAGAAGGTTCATAGTAGGGTTCTCTAAGATTGCTCTTCCCATCACTTCTTTGAAAAAGAAGGGAACTAAATTTGAATGGACACTCAAGTGTGAAAAAAAATTTAATCTGTTGAAGGAATTACTTACTAGTGCACCTGTGTTAAAGATTGTTGACCCAAATGAAAGTTTTGTGGTATGTACAAACACATGTAAGGAAGGACTTGGGGGATTCCTCACGCAAAATGGACATGTCATTGGATATGAGTCCAGAAAGATTAAGGAACAAGAGAGGAACTATTCCATGCATGACTTGGAACTTGCTACCATTGTTCAAGCATTGAGGATGTGGAGGCATTATCTCATGGGGAAGAAATTCGAATTAAGGACAAACCACATTGGCCTTAAGTATCTTTTTGAACATCCAACATTGAATGCCAGGAAAACAAGATGGATGGAATTTTTAAGTGAATATGACTTCAATATCAAGCATATCAAGGGAAAGGAGAATAAAGTTGTCGATGCACTTAGTAGAAGAATGCATATCATGCATGCTACTTCCGTCAATATGCATTATTCAAACTTGAAGAGTAGAATTTTAGATGGTCTTGTTACAGACCAGCATTACCTACAGGTAAAGGAAAAATTAGAGTAAGGATATGTACAGCAGAAAATAAAGGAGTATGAGATAAAGGAAGCCGGATTACTCATGCATAAAAATCTATGTTCGTATGTATGGAGGACTAAGGAATTTGGTACTGAAGGAAATGCATGATGTTTCTTATGTTGGACATCCTGGTTACCAAAAAACAATTACCGCAATAAGAAGCCCGTTCTTTTGGCCGAAAATGAAGAAGGCTGTTGTTGACTACATCGCTCGATGTATGGAAGGTCAAGGCTGAGCATAGGCACCCAGCGGGTTTGTTGCAGCCATTGCTAATTCCAGAGAAGAAATGGGAAGTGATCACCATGGATTTCATCACAGGATTACCCAGAATGAATAAGAAACATGATTCAATCATGGTGGTGGTTTCTCATTTTGTGCCTGTGAAGACAACGCATACAATAGCTAATATTGCATAAATTTTCATGAAGGAAATTGCTAGGTTGCATGGGATACCTAGGACAATCATCTCGAACAGAGATACGAAGTTTACCTCCAATTTCTGGAGAGGATTGTTTAAAGGATTTGGCACAAATATAAACTTTAGCACAGCATATCATCCCCAGACAGATGGGCAAATGGAGAGATTCAATCAAATAATTGAAGATATGCTAAGAATGTATGTGATGGATAAGCCATCTAAGTGGGAAGATTACTTACACTTGGTTGAGTTTGCATATAATAATGGGTATCAAGCTTCATTGAGAATGAGCCCATTTGAAGTCTTGTTGGTAGGAAATGTGTTACTCTAGTAAGTTGGGACAACCCAGCAGATAGAGTGGTACTTGGGTCGGAGTTTCTCAAGAAAATGGAAGACCAGGTGGTTAAGATCAAGTAGAATTTAAAGGCATCTCAGGATAGACAGAAAGTTTATGCAGATAAGAACAAGACAACTAGAGAATTTAAAGTAGGGGAGCATGTACTTTTGAAAGTGAAGCCCAAGAAAATATCTTTGAAATTGGGTAGTTGTACAAAGATGGCAACGAGATTCTGTGGTCCATTTGAAATATTGGACAGAATAGGGTCAGTTGCATACATGCTTGCATGGCATGCTTCCATGAATGTGCATAATATATTTCATGTCTCTTTACTAAAGAAATATGTACATGATCCTAACCATGTTATTGATCGGCATATGATTCAGGTAGAGATGGAGGGAGACTTTCAGGTTCATCCAGTGCGGGTATTGCACAGAAAGGTCAAAATGCTCTAGAATCGAGTTATAGAGATGGTCAAAGTTCAGTGAACTTACTATGGTCTTGAATATTCTACCTGGGAGCATGAAGATGCCTAGCGAACAGACTACCCACATCTTTTTGAATAAATTTGAAATTTTGATCTCTATTTTATATATGCACTAAGGAAAGTGCCAAAATAAGGGGGAGGGGATGTAACACCCTGGGTTTCGAACCCCCATTTTAAATAATGTATTGTTCAAATGCTGAGAAGCTTGAGTGCCCAAACAATTATTAAAGGGCCAGTATGCCCAAGAAATGTAATGTTTTGATCATTATTAATAATAAACACATCGGTGGTTGCTAGACGTACAAGGACTAGAGTTATAGGAAGCTATGATTCCACGAGAGAGGGGCCTTGAGGGGATAAATGTTTATTCCTATGTTAATTACCCTTTTTGTCTAAGGGAGGGGATCGGTTACGTGAGATTCTTAGGGAAAGCCAGGAGGTTCTTGATTCCCCACGAAAATACTTAAACCCATCCCTGGTCTGATTGTGGGGTTGGTCGTTGGTCGTTGGCTCGTCCGCTCCTTCACTACTGCATTTCATACCATTCTTTCCCTCACACACTTCCATGCACCCACTTACCCATTAATTGATCCATCCTTGCCTGTGTCTTGTCTTGGAAAAGGGAAAGGAATTGCTAAGAATTAGCCACGGGATAGTTGGTTGTAATGGTCGTTGGTGCAATCCAGCCATGATCTGGGGCCTACATGTCTGATATGTGTTGGCTTGTGCCCTATTTTTCTCAAAAATGTGAGTCCTAAGAGTTCCAGCATTGAGATTCTGGACCATTTGTGCTGGAGGCCTTGGAAAAAGGAGAAGGACTGCCCAAGGGACTGCATGGCAGAGAAGGGTGGAGGTTTTTTCTCTTGGGGTGGTACAGGTTTGTTACACATTATTTTGGTCACTCTAATGATGTCTCTACAGTTATGTGTTCAGGCTCTCATAAGGACCTTTTTCCTGAGAAAAGTGATTGTTGTCTTCCTCTACAAAACATATTTTTATAATGAGTTCGCAGGTTGCATATGTTGCAGGGTGCAAAAACCCTGATTCTCACAGGCTGCTCTATACCTAGATTGTGAGGGGTTCACAGTTTTCTCTATAGATAGGGTGTGAACATGCTTCAAAGCTAAAAAAGGAAAAAAATGTTATGAAGGTTCTAGAAGAGGATATTCTAGAAAATGAGTTGGCATTCGCATGGTTGGCATCCTACTGACTCCTCAGATTTAGTGGGATCATCCTCATCCCTCTAACCATCTCTCCTTATCCTATATAATTAAAGGTTTCTCAAGGAAGAGGTTAAGAAAGATTGAATAGAGAATTGATGAAAGAATAGGTTCAGAATTGTGTGATGAATCCTGTTCGAATTGGTGCTTGAGGCCTCCATTTGTCCATCAAGCCATAGTGGATCTTCTTCATGCAAGTTTGGAGCAAGTGTGTGTGTTGGAACAAAGGACCACCGAAAGCGAGCTTGCAACATCAAGGCAATATGGTTTTATCTTCTACTTTCATTTAATATAATACAGTGGCATGTCCCTTTTCCATAAAATCACTCTTCTTTTATTACATGACTCCTTGAACACATGTTTAAGTCTTCATTCAATGTATTATTGTTGCTTTTACTTTGGTCGATTTGTGTTGTTGTAGATCTAACATTACAAGGCCGTCAAAGCAAAGCAAGGACAATAAAGACATAAGGAAGCAATATCTAAAGGTATGCCACTTATTCTTTCTTTGATGACAAATTCAATTATTGTAACTTAGGGAAATCATCATGTCTTGTCCTGTTTTGTTCTAGATCCAGGTGGATCTAGGGAGATTAGTTAGTGTCTACATATACCGATTTATCCTATAACAAAATTGGCAACTCCACTGGGGATCCGACTCATTTTGTGGTTTTTTGATTGGCCATTTTCTCTTAGCCTACTCTTTTTCATTTCCAACCAGTCTCTGAGTCTGTGGGAGATCCATATAGACTCTTTGGACCCAGAAATTCACTTAGACTTTTTGTCATTTTTCCAAAATCTCTTCGATTACAAACAGTCTCGCACTGTACCTGTTTGGAGCCTGCGAAAACCCTTGATTTTCTCACCCCACTGTTTAAACCAGTGCGACATTTTCACACCCTACCTATGTCTAGACTACGAAAATACCTGATTTTCGCACTGCACCCCACTACTAGGCTACGAACTCATTTGTGAAATTTTTGGATTAAGTCTTCTTGTCTTTTTGGTGCCCAGATTTGTTTGTTTACCTGGGAAGAACTTATTTTTCCAGTGTTGAACTGTTTGTTGATTTCAAATCTCGTGGTTGATTGGTTTTCGGAGATCAAAAACTCTTCTCAATCATTTTTCCCAGTTTTTTACTTCTTGACCTTTTATCAACAAGGGTATAATCTCTGATTCTGAGATCTAAGTGCTTTCTTGATCAAAAGTCTTTGATTGGATTGAAAGTTGGGATTGATTGGGTTTTTTGATTGCTTGTTGCCTGGAAAGTTCTTTGTCCATGTGCATTTGGTGAACTACTTTCTTGTCATTTTTATTTTTATCTACGTTGAAAGTTTGATTTGGGTGCTTGTTGAGTGTATCAATTTTCGTTGATTACTTGAGATTTCTTCCTTACATCCCTGTTTTGGTTTGTGAAATAAAAATTAAAGCCATTCATTATTTTTGAGTAATCATTCAATTTTTTGCAATCGTGTTCAAGAAAAAGAAAAGTACTTTTCGTAGCTTATAAGTTCCAGAAAAGACACCTTCTCCCTGTTGTAGATAGAATTCATTGAACGAAAAAATGCATCCTTCATCTCTATTTTTATATTATTGGGTCAAGGTCTCAACAACATTGGTTTCATTTCCATATTCCTCTTGCGTAAACAACAGCCTCTAAAACACAACGCAATCTAAAATTTATTAGTAACTTTTATTTTCTAGAAACTCTTCTCGCCAACATTATCTAGGCTAGCGCTTTGGAATAGGTTGTAAGGCACACTCTCCAAAGCATAAAACACACTATAGCATCTTGTGATAGGGAGTGTTGAAGTCCATTTGCAACATTTTGTCCTGGGAAGCCCTTCTCACACAAGGATCAAACATGAGGTCGCATTAAGACTGGCAGAGCTACTCACCCTACTTTGTTGGTCTTGGTGTAGTGATTGCACGTATTATGGGGGTCGTTTGAAGGTATACCCACAATTATGAGTGAAATCCTCTCGAGTTGATTTCAGGATAGATACCCTGCCTTTGCGTGTGGATCGGACTATCGACTGTTCCCCCAGGGATCATTGTTGTTCTTGGTAACCTTAGTTGCCTATGTTCTTAGCAATTGTTAGCATAAGGTGACTGTGGAGGGGAAAGTCTCTACGGTACCTGGAATCGACGTTGGCCAAACTCACTCAGGCTCCTTAGAGGGTATACCCATGATTATGTGTGGGATCTTGCACCAAGGTGTAAGTCTGTTAAGCCGGTCGTCAACATAACTTTTCCACCCGCTCTACCCTAGCCCCTTCCTGTATCGACTTCGCGGCGTTGTATTTCATCACCAACTAGTGACTTTAAAATGAGAAGGTTTGTTTGCATGGTTTGAACTCTATATTTCATTAGTGACTGTTGTTGTTTTCCATAGTTGGCCATAGAATTTATTTCATAAGACATTTATCTTGATCAATATTGACCCTCCACATCAGTCACGGAGAATGTAAGGACTACCCCTAGAATATCTGGAAGGTTCTCAACCCTTGCCTACCAACCCACCAGAGCGCTCTCCCCAATAGACTGAAGTCCGAGAAATTGCCACTCCACGAGTGGAAAGAACTGACTCTTCAGAACAATTATGAATTACAGATTCTCTAGAGGGATTTTGACTTCCTCCTGACTCTGTGAGACATATTGTTTGAGTAAATTCATTCGAAGAAACTGTCGTTGAGTCTTCTGGATTACCAACTGGACCTTTCACATGCCCTTAAGGTCAGGATCCTTTTTGTACTACTGGCGTTTTTAGATGGGCCCTCTTTGGCTCAGGAGCAGTTGATATCACTGTCACCCCTGAGTTGCTCGAAACATTTGATACAGACATGATACCTTTTACTACTGCCTATTATTTCCCTAGTTCAGACACCCAACCAGCCGACCCTAACTCGACCATCCCCCTTCAAATGGCCCATTCTACAATGGTCCCAGACGCTACGAATATTTACACTGGGAATATGGTGGCTAGCAATTCTAACATTGGCACACCACTTTTACCTAGACCTACCCCATCCCTTCCCCCCAGATATAATTTGTTACATGCTTCTATCCATGTTCCTACTCAGGGTCCATCCAGAGTTTCTAGAGTTTTTTTCCCTCCTGGACACAACATTGTTGCCAGTTTTATTTCGACACTCCCTCATGTCCCCTCCATAGACTCCTATCCACCTTTTACTGGTGGAGCCAACCCTAGTGGCATCACTCAGTCTTTCACACCTACTTATCATATTCCTGTTGGTGGACAATCTAACTTTGGAGGACAACCCCCACCTGGAGGTCAAACCCACATTGGAGCCTTACCCCCATATGGAGGTCGAATCCCAATTGGGACACCACCCCCAGTTGGAGGACAACCCCCACCTACCCCACCCTATGGACAGAACATACCTACGGCCTTGATCTAGTATTGGAACTATCTTACCCAAGGTAATCCTTAATTGACTGGGGGGCAACAGCCTCAAGCTATCTCTTTCATATCCCCTAGTACAGGCCATCCATACCTAGGTCCACCTAATCCCATATGGGATTCGAACATTCAGGCTAATGTCCCTATTCACGGGAACATCCCTAACCAATACAACCCTATGGGCCACATGTCTACACCCCAACAATCGAATCTGCCCAGATCTCCTCATTATATGCAAACTACTTACGGTCCTACTGGTATACCTACAGGACTTCCTTCCCAAAGTCACCAGTACCCTCATGTGAATAGATAATTACCCTTTCTCACCACTTTGGGCCTCCCTAATTTGTCTAGGATCTTGAACGACCCTATCCTTCATTCTCCCCATTGGCCCGTTATACCGCCCAATTTACCATCAGACATTCCCAAGTTTGATGGTAAACTGGGAGAGGATTCTAACAACCACATAATGACTTTTCACCTTTGGTGTTCATCCAACTCTTTGATCGATGACTCCATTAGGTTAAGACTCTTCCAACGAACCCTTACCAGTTCGGCTGCAAAGTGGTATATAGAATTAGCACGAGGCTTCTTCATTGAATTTATGATCTAAAAATAGAAGGCTGACTTGTTATGCTATGCAAGCACCCTCTACTTCATTAAAATAAACTTTACAGGACCTTGCCTCGTGTGTTAAAATATGCAAGATAAAATTATGTGTTAAGTTCATGCATCTTCTTGTAAAAGTTTATGTGTGAGGAATTGTTCTTTTAGATGGTTAAATATGTACTTTAAACAAATACATAGCAACACAACTTGCAGAAAATAAACCATCAAACTCACAACAAGAACAAGCTGATAAAGGAGTTCACCCCCCTCCGGGCTACATCTCCTTGAGCCTCCATCAATGGACTTGGCTCTCTGGGATTAATTTGTCAAAATTTCTTTTACAATATTCTGCTCAAATCCAATGGAAATATTGATTGTACCATTGGGATCAGAAAACATAAAAACCCCAAAAATGACTAATAGAACTCTGAAAACGGATCATGGCTCATCCGGGCATGACCTCTTCTACATGTGGCCATAAGCTTCCCTTAGCTTCTCTTTGGGAAAAAAACCTGTAAAAGTCCTCAAAAGCCTCTGAAACCTATCCCAATGTGTTCAGAGCATAACAATTAGCCAAAAATGATTATTCATTCATAGAAAACAAACATAGGCTCACCAAAACATGTCCTCAATCAATGAGGGCTTCAAGCTCCCTGGAGCTTGCTGAAACTTAAATGGATAAAAAACTGCAAAATAAGTCTTCAAATGTCCTTGATAACAGTGCCAATGGATTCAGGACGTCCAAAAACCCCTAGCTGGGCTTTTACGGCACCTCAATCGGCCAAAAAATGAGAAAGATAGGCCTCCTGCCATCATCTTCGTTCAAGCTTGTTGGCTCTGGTTCGCCAAAACGCACCTCTGTGTGCTTGAACCAAGAACACACTCCAAAATGTGTGTTTAAACCTAGCACCACATAACTCGCTAAACTGTCGAACGGTTAGGCGCGGCCCAGCCCCTAACCGCCAAACTCGTGGTCGTGTGGTCCTCCATAAAACCTCACGCTATCAAAAAAAAGGGCTAAGTTTCCAAAGCTGAATGGTCAAATGACAGGTGTCTAACCAACGATTGGTTGTAACCGTCCAAACCAAATTCAAACCCCATGCAAAAATAGACACGGTCATATGTAATGGAGTGCGCGACCGGGGGCTTACCAGTTTCAACTGTGCGCCCAAACTCCGTTATCGGCAAGTGGTCATGTGGTATGTATTACAACCGTGGGTTGGACCCCATTAAAAACTTGTATCCCCGCATGCACTACAAGCCCATTGGTCAAATGTAAAGAAATACAACCGCGGCCTGGGCTAAGCCCTGGCCCAACCCCCCCGCCATAATAAAACAATACAAATTTAAATTTAAATAAACCCACTCATATAACAAGGAACATATGGTGGTATGTTGTTCGGGCAGACTTTGTGAAGGCTTATCCGGTGTGGGAGGTCCGGGGGTTGAACCCCACGGACTCCAATAAAATTTTACAAACCAAAATCCAAATAAAGGGGTGCCACGTGGCAGCCCATGACTGGGCCACGTGGCACCTTACCATTTGCCCAATAACTTCCACGTGTCAACAAATGATTCGCCCAAGTCTGCCAATATGAAACTGCCACGTCACCTCTACCACGTCAGCATGTACGGTCAATACACATCAGCATACGGTCATTCCACGTCAGCATCCATACGAACTGTACGGACTGCACAGTCAGCATCCATTTTTTTTACCTGTTTGACGATTCGGACAGATCGCGATATCTCTCACTCCCGACGTACGTTTGAGACGAAACGAACTGTGTTGGGTTCATGATGATGAGGCCTATGCTCACGTTCGTTTTGAGACAATTCCGAGAACTTTGATTTTTGAGCTAAAATTTGACCCTTGGTCCAGATTTTGATCACACCTTCCCACTGAAAGGATTTTGGACCCACAAAATCTTATGATTATCTGTCTTCTTTCAAGTTATATCAACCGATTCTACTTGAAAAGTCTTTTCGACAATCACCTGAATACCTTGACATGCCTTGCACTGCAACTGGCTATGTCCCTCAACCACTGTTCTCTGGCTGCTGCTGACCCAATGTTCTCTCTGTGCTTGGAATACTGCCAACCTTCCCACTGAGAATCAAGTCCCTCTTTCGAACTCTTTGACGTCAACACAATCAACTCTCCAATGGCTGCAGAAACTTTCCTGCGACATCTTGTCACAAGCCAAGAAAACCATCAATCTTGAAAACAAATTATACAAGACTGAAAATGATGCCAACAAAGTCTTTTTCTCTCCAAACAACTGTCGCATATCATACTTGATCAAAGTACATGGTGTTTTCCTGCATCTCGGTGTACTCAAAATCAACTTACAAGTCAACAAACACCATCGGCTAAACACAAGTCGAAAAACATGATCGACACAACATAGTCGTCAGACAATCATCAACACCAATCGAGACTCATTTGAAACATCTCAATCTTCCCAAAATCACAAGTCGACAAACATGATACACAATCATGTTACAATCATGAATCATTCATGATGAACCATCACCAGTTTACTGCTTACACATAGATAAAAACAAATGCATGTGCATGACTCTTCAACTCTCCTTCCAGTACAAACATAAGTACATAAACCTGAAACATGTGGGTACATAAGAGTTGAAATGAAAAAGATAAATGGCTGCAACAATTGAACATCATATCCATCTTTTACATCCTCCTGGCGAATTTATGCAACAACAAAAATACCTTCAAAATGAATTGCATTCACATGCAACTTGCATCATGCAAGTTGTGATAAACTGCTATAACTTATCATGCTTCCCATAAATGCACACATAACACTGAAAAGTGCATTTACAACAGAAAATGCAAGCTTTACTTGCTCAAGAAATCCAACCATTTCTTACCAAGACAACTCAACGGTGAATTTTTCTGCTGGAAATCGTCCTCTTGTGAATCATCTTGACTCACATCGATAATGGAATCTCCTCTTCCATTCTTGCCAAACTCTTTATCCATCTGCTTCTTGTGCTGTGGATGAGTGGTTGGATGCAATGTCCAACATTGGTCAATGAGATGACCCCTCTTCTGAC
>JZKD02S1673141.1:834268-856766 GCA_000966675.3 Picea glauca | reverse complement strand
GACCTCTTCTACATGTGGCCATAAGCTTCCCTGAGCTTCTCTTTGGAAAAAACACCTGTAAAAGTCCTCAAAATCCTCTGAAACCTGTCCCAATGTGTTCAGAGCATAACAATTACCAAAAAATGATTATTCATTCACAGAAAACAAACATAGGCTCACCAAAACATGTCCTCAATCAATGAGGGCTTCAAGCTCCCTGGAGCTTGCTGAAACTTAAATGGATAAAAACCTACAAAATAAGTCTTCAAATGGCCTTGATAACAGTGCCAATGGATTCAGGACGTCCAAAAACCCCTAGCTGGGCTTTTACGGCACCTCAATCGGCCAAAAAATGAGAAAGATAGGCCTCCTGCCATCCTCTTCCTTCAAGCTTGTTGGCTCTGGTTCGCCAAAACGCACCTTTGTGTGATTGAACCAAGAACACGCTCCAAAATGCGTGTTTAAACCCAGCACCACATAACTGGCTAAACTGTCGAACGGTTAGGCGTGCCCAGCCCCTAACCGCCAAACTCGTGGTCGTGTGGTCCTCCATAAAACCTCACACTATCAAAAAAAAGGGCTAAGTTTCCAAAGCCGAATGGTCAAATGACAGGTGTCTAACCAATGATTCGTTGTAACCATCCAAACCAAATTCAAACCCCACGCAAAAATAGACACGGTCATATGTAATGGAGTGCATGACCGGGGGCTTACCCGTTTCAACTGTGCGCCCAAACTCCGTTATCGGCAAGTGGTCATGTGGTATGTATTACAACCGTGGGTTGGACCCCATTTAAAACACGTATTCCCGTGCGCATTACAAGTACATTGGTCATATGTAAAGTAATACAACCGCGGTCGGGGCTAAGCCCTGGCCCGACCCCCCCGCCATAATACAACAATACAAATTTAAATTTAAATAAACCCACTCATATAACAAGGAACATATGGTGGTATGTTGGTCGGGCGGACTTTGTGAAGGCTTAGTCGGTGTGGGAGGTCCGGGGTTTGAACCCCACGGACTCCAATAAAATTTTACAAACCAAAAGCCAAATAAAGGGGTGCCACGTGGCAGCCCATGACTGGGCCACGTGGCACCTTACCATTTGCCCAATAACTGCCATGTGTCAACAAATGATTCGCCCAAGTCTACCAATATGAAACTGCCACATCACCTCTGCCACATCAGCATGTACGGTCAAGCCACATCAGATTACGGTCACTCCACGTCATCATCCATACGGACTGTACGGACTGCACAGTCAGCATCCATTTTTTTTACCTGTTTGACGATTCGGACAGATCGCGATATCTCTCGCTCCCGACGTCCATTTGAGACGAAACAAATTGCGTTGGGTTCGTGACGACGAGGCCTACGCTCATGTTCGTTTTGAGGCAATTCCAAGAATGTTGATTTTTGAGCTAAAATTTGACCCCTAGTCCAGATTTTGATCACTTTAATACCCTCACCATGGCCTTTATCACCCATTACCAACTGCCCATCCGCTATGAAATAGGAATCGAGATATTAAGTTCCTTCAAGAAAAATAAGGCCACTCATATTTCCGATCACATCCATGAGTGGAGACGAAGATGACGTTTGATCAAACTCGATCTTCCCAATCAACTATTGGCAGAATGGTTCACTAAATCATTCGTGAATAAAATATCTCATGATATTGCCATGGGTTGTGTTGTCACCGAAGAGCAGGCGATCAGTCGTGCTTAGTACCTTGACCTCGTTTATTCACAAACAGTTACCCTTTATGACTTACTCTCTGATGCTCCTCGTCCTTCTACCACATCTACCTCAACAACCCCAACAACCTCTCATGTTGTTGACGGTGTGATTGGAACTTTCCATGCTGACACCAAATCTATGTCAGCCTCTCACACCAATCCCAAATATTCTTCTTTTAATGTACATAATGCTTCGTCTCCCTCTCATTCCACCGGCAAAACTTTTGAGGTGAACTATGTTCAATCCACCCCTGCCGGTAAAAATAAATACAAAAAAAGGGAAGGGTGGGAATAAGGAGGAGAAAAATAACCCCCAATCCGAAAAAAACAAAACACAACCTGCTGACGATAAGGATAAGCATAAACCGAAATATCTGTGTCTTATATGTGGTGATGATCACTACACTAAAGATTGTTCGAGACGAGCTGAGGTCACTAAGCTCCTTCAAGGGGCCCCAAAACCTCCTACACCTGTCATCTTGTCCCAACCTTTCCCTTCTCAACAGCAGGCCCAATTGGTCATTCATGACCAACCTTCTCCTTCTAATACTTCATACGTCCTGATGTGAATGGGTGATTCAAATAAGAATGACATTGCTATCGCCACACAGGCCAAAGATTATTCTCCCTCCAAGGAGAAAGTTGATGATACACCACCGCCATTGGTACAACCGACTCCCTCGACTTCACCTCCCAACGGTCCTCTTCATCTCAAATGACCCAGCCTCGATATTGTTCTTCACCCTCCTCCCAAGGGCGTTGTTTGAAAGTCTGCCTTCAATCCTCATGTGCGTGTTGCTCAAAACTACAGCATTGTAGAAGATCTTGCGCAAGCACCCTCTACGATGTCGGCCCTCGAAGTCCTCCAAAGATTCCCTGCGCAACGGAGGGCTCTATTAAAGGCTATTAGTGGAATCGATCCCATGGATACGAATTTAATAATCTTTTACCTGGAAGATCACATTCCCAGGCTACCCCCTCAATTAGCATTTCATATACAAGTTGTCATTGAAACCAAAAATATATGTTGAATGGTTATTGACGAGGGAGCCTCGACATGTGTCATGTCTATCACTTGTTGGAGAGCCATTGGTTCTCCTTCCCTTACTGAATCACACAACACCCTTAAGGCCTTTAATGGATCTAGTTTTAAGCCCTATTGTGTCCTCCCTTCGTTGCCCATTACGTTGGAAGGAAAAACGATCAACGTCGAAGTCAAGGTCTTTGATGCACCTCTCGATTATAACCTCTTGCTTGGCCGCAGCTGGATCGATTCCATGCGTGTGGCTGTGTTCACACTTTTTTGTGTGTTACGTTTCCCACACCAAGGAAAAGTGGTCATTGTTGACCAGCTGGCCTTTTTCAATTCTAACTCTCTTACCAACAACATACCTTTCATTTCAAAGACACCTCCTGGGTATGAGAATGTCGGTGTGGGTCTTCTTAAAGATTCCTCTTTGATGGGTACTTTCCCCATTCCACCACCTGATATTCCACATATGTTTGTCGCCTCAATCAACATGATTTCCACCTTTGTTCGAGAAACCCTTGCGTCTTATGACCCATGGATGCTACCCAACCCTGGTGATTATCTCTGCTATGGCGACCAAATGCCTTTAAGTTCGGTTGAATCCGCCTATAACGTCATTCAATCAGGAACCCCTTCCACCGCCTTTCGTGGTGATTCATCTCCCGATCCTTTTCACGTGATTTTTCCCATGGACGAGATGATTATGTCAGTTATTTCCATGGAGGACACTCCTTGGGACGATGGACATCATCATTCCATTCTCTTCCTGGAACAACACACTATTGAGAGTTACCAACGGATCTCGACTCCGTCGACTATTGTCGTCATTTCTACTGTTCCCAAGTCTACACACAATATGTTCTATGAAGGGAACTTAAGTAATATCTCACCCACCATCCCCCTCAACATATCCATTAAACCTGGAGTTGTCGAAAATGTGCACATCGGAGCTTCGTGTTCCAACGACAAAGTTGTCACCTACAAGTCTCTTTTTCAAGAATTTTGTGATGTCTTTGCATGGATCTATGAATAAATGTCGGGTATTGACCCCGACATTGTTGTATACGAGATTAAGACATACCCAGGCGCTAAACCCGTCTGGCAACGACTTCATCCGGTCCACCCTCGTAAAGTAGCTACTATCAAGCTTGAAGTTGAGAAACTTCTTAAATATGGATTTATTTACCCTGTGGCTCTAACTGGCTGGGTTTCCAATCTTGTTCCGGTTAACAAGAAACAAGGTACAATCCGCGTTTGCGTTGATTATAGGGATATTAACAAAGCTTGTCCTAAAGACAACTTTCCCACCCCCTTCGTTGACCAGATCATCGACGATTGTGTCGGGAGTGAAATCTTCTCTTTGATGGATGGTTTCTCTGGATATAATCAAATCAATATCATACCCGCAGACCAACACAAGACTACTTTTATTTGTCCTTGGGGCACTTTTGCCTACTAGAAACTACCCTTCGGTTTAAAGAATGTCGACGCGACTTTTCAACGTGATATGTCTTATGCCTTTCATGATATAAAGCACATTGTGCAACCATATCTCGATGACCTACCGGCTCATTCCATGCGTCGTGTAGATCATCCAACACACCTCTGAGCCATTTTCCTTTGATGTCAGTTTTACCATATACGCTTAAACCTACACAAATGTGGTTTTTGTGTAGAATCCGACCGACTTCTAGGCTTTATTGTTTCACGTCAAGGGATCAGGGTAGATCCTTTGAAGGTCGAGGAGATTCTTAATATCCCTCCTCCTTCCTCACTTTGCCAGCTACAAAGTTTGCAAGGGAAGGCAAACTTTCTATGTCGTTTCATCCCAAACTACGCTAAGTTAACACTCGGATTTACTCGACTGCTCAAGAAAGGTTCTGAGTTTGTATGGGATACCACCGCCCACAAAGATTTCAAAGCTTTGAAACTAACTTTAACCCATACCCCACTACTTTTCCCACCCGATTACAGTCGAGATTATTTCCTTTATCTCGCAACCTCCGACTCTACCATTACTATGGTTCTAGTCTAGGAGGATGATTCTCATGATGAACATGTCATTTATTATTTGAGTCGGAGTCTCACGACTACCGAAGCCAAGTATTTACATGTTGAAAAACTGGCCTTGGCAGCCGTCCAAGTTGTCCAACATTTCCGACACTATATCCTTTCACGCAAGACTACTGTGATTTCCAACGGCAACCCTATGCATCACATTCTTACACACCAATTGCTAGGGGGAAAATACTCCAAATGGATCGTCATAATCCAGGATTTTGACTTAGAATTTGAACGTGCTAAGTCCAAGAAATCCTTGGTGTTTGCCGAATTGATATGTGACCTTCCCTGTTCTGACATGGAAAATGTAGCAGAGGACTCATTACCCGATGAATCCCTTTTTCTGATCAGTTTCGATGACCTTTGGTATGGGGATATCATTATATATCTCCAGACTCAGACTTTCCGGCCCGATTTGTCTAGCGCTGACCATCGTCGCATACACTACCAAGCCCGTCAGTATATTATCCTCGGTGATACTCTTTATCATTGTGGGATTGACTCCATTTTTCGACGATGTCTCACCTTTGACGAAGCCGAGCAAGCCTTGAATAGTTGTCATTCTTGAGCATGTGGTGGTCACATGTCTGGGTATGTTACTGCCCAAAAGATCTTACGAGCTGGGTATTTTTGGCTTTCTTTATTCAAAGATTGTATTATCGCCGTCCAAAAATGTCATGCTTGCCAAACATATAACAACAAAATATGATCACACCCTTCTCCATTACACCCTATAGTTTCCATTGGACCTTTCTCTAAATGGGGTATCGATTTAATGACATGTCACCCTCACTCGGTCAGGGGCATGGATACATTATTGTAGCTGTAGATTATTTTACGAAGTGGGCCGAGGCGATGCCTACATTCGACAATACGGGAAAGACTGCAGCACTATTCATATTCAATCATATCATTGCTCGATTTTGTGTTCCCCAAGCTATCGTTACTGATCATGGTAGCCACTTTAGAAACTTCATGATGTCCGAACTTACTGAAACGTTGGGTCTTCGCCATGAAAACTCAACACCCTATTAACCATAGGCCAATGGGCAGGTTGAAGCAATAAACAAAATCCTCATTACTATGCTTCGACGAATGATAGGGATTCACAAGACTAGTTGGCACACGATGTTGTTTTTAGCATTATGGGCCTACCGAACATCCGTCAAGTCTGCTACCGGGTTTACACCTTTCCAGTTAGTTTATTGTATAGAATCCATCTTGTCGATTGAATGTGAGATACCATCTCTAAATCTATCCATTGAACTTCTCCCAAACACTTTTGTTGAAGAAGAACATCTGTTGTATCTTATGCAACTAGATGAAACCCATCGTGATGCCACCCTAGTTATAGAAACCCAGAAGAAATGCACCAAAGCCCAATATGACAAACATGTCAAGCCATGCATTTTCTCTAAAGGTGATCTAGTTCTCTTTTATGAACAAGATCGGGATTTTCTAGGAGCCGGAAAATTTGAGGCTATGTGGCGAGGTCCTTATATCGTCAAACGAGTGTTGGAGAAAGGAGCATACGAGTTAGTGGACTATGATGGTGTCCCTTTGAGTGAACCCGAAAATGGGATTTACTTAAAGAAGTACTATGCTTAGGTCATCTATGCATGAGTGCTTGTATTTTATTGTATCATACTCTTGTGTGTTACTTTAATGTGTTTTCTCGTTATTTGGTTTCTACCCTCGAGCGCTTACCTTGGGTTGTGCTTGGTTTCCAGATGTTGGAATCTTTGCTAACCCACATTGGCTTCCTTGATGGTACTAGTCGTAGTACTCAGAACCTAGCTTCTGCTGCATGGGAAATTTATGCACCTACAAATGAACTTATTAGTCTACGAGGTGTTTACCTCAGTCGTGTGACCAATAATATCGCAGAATATAGCGTCGTCATCGAATTGTTGACTGATGATATTTCACTTAGTATCTGCCACCTGGTTATACGACTTGATTCACAGCTAGTAGTGCTACAGTTAAGTAATGTTTATGCTATCTGAAGTCCTACTTTATTGCAGGTATATCTACGAATTCGCCTCTTGGAACGTTATTTTGATTACATCGAATATCATCACATTCCTAGATGTCTAAATAAATTAACTGATGCATTAAATAATTATGTGTTAGACAGACATCTGAGACATTTATAAAACCAATCACACATCACATGTATTATACAAAACAAAATAAGCCGGTAGAAGCCGCATATATATATATATATATATAACGATCAAAAGTTTTACAAAAAAATTTGTCCAAAAACCAAAATATCAAAATATGAAGCCCATGGCTTCTACAAATTAGCATCATGGATGATGCTCATGATAAAATACAACTGCTCGTGCTACCCTACGGAGAAGTCGACTAATAGACTTAGAGACACCCACAGTATGGCGCTAATAGCATCTCAGGATCTGCCCAATAGAGATGTATGGGACATCTGCAATCAGTCCCTCTAAGTTTCGTTCAATTGCCTCATATTCCTCAGCATCCCATCCTGCCACTGAAGCCACTTCCCCTCGTTTCTGGATGGGAGATGTTCTTGGAGGTCGATACGGCCCCACATTTGTGTCATCAAAAGAGATTTTTTATTAGTCCTTGGATCAAAAACATAAAAACATTTTATATAATAAAATTTAAAAAAACATTAAAAAACAAAATGTGTACTTCTTACCTAAGTCACCCCACTGAGCATCCTTAGGCAGAACCAAATCCGGATCTCCTCGGAAATCTAAGCTGGCATATGCATAGTCATTGATCATCATCATCTGGGGCCTCAACCAGACAAAAAATGAATCGTTATATTTGATTATAGGGTATGCTACGTGTCGAGCCATGAGGTTACACCACCTCATCATCCTCAGATCCCATGGGGCCGGTAAACCCAAATCTACCTGTAGACACAGTAGTGGAACCCTCTCAAGGAAGAAAGACACCAAAATAGACCTGTACCCGAACTGTTTCAGCTCACCCCTTCTGCACTTTGTCAGTTGCCTCTTCATACTGCGAAGAACAGCATCCGACCAGTTAAAAACCCGAGGCTCTGTGCACTCCACTGCATACTGGAAATAGATCTGGAGAGCCATGTGCAGAGCCACGCTCTCGGCCATGCATGCAATGGTAAACAAGATAGTCCATAGGGTCAGATCTCGAACACCCCAAATGGAAACTTTACCCTTTCTTCTCTCCGCCTCAGGAACACAATATCGGCGAACATACTCACTCATACGAGCACCACCGCCTCTACCTCTGGTCAGAGTTGCATGGGATCCACATCGTGACAACCCCGTCAAAAAATAGATATCCTCAATATCTAGTGTAAGCCTGTGGACCCCTACATGAAATACCTATTGATCCACATCCCACATGTGGACCAGGTACTCTAACAACCTGAGTTGGGCTCTATGCCCTGGATCTTAAAAAAATTTAAGATCCCACACTCCCGGAGGGCAGCGACTGTACCCAGATCATTTCCAGCAATGGAATCATCCTCCTTGTGTTCCCTTTCCCTCCATTCCAACATCATGATGATCAATACCTGCAATGGATCCATGAGAAGGAAGTTAACAACTCGATTTTACCCCCTGAATCATTTTCATTGAGCAAAAACATACACAAAAATCCATTTTCCAGCCCTCGCAGGTGAAGCCTTTACACAGCGCGAGATTCTCACAGGTGCATTGAAGTCCACCTGCAAAAACCTTAGGTTTTTACAGGTTCTGAATGGCCCACCCGCGAGAATGCCTACGCACACCTACCGGCCCCAAAACGGACTAAAAAAATAAAATTTGCCAATAAAAAACAAATTTAATCCATGAAAAAGTTAAAGAATCAGGAGATTACCTCATTGACAGAGAGCGTTTGTTGAATGACCGTTTGTACCTCCTACAATCGACCAAAGAAATTTTGGAAAAAAAAAAAGAGGTGTGTTGGACCAGTTTTTTACAAAGTCACAATGAAATGGTAAAAAGGGCTTTTCACCCATATTTATTTACTTTTTGCTATTTTTCATTGATTTTTTATATTATTTTTATTATTTTTCCTAAAAACCTAATACCCTAATGGATTTTTGAGTATGGTTTTTCACAGATAAGATGACCTAGAAGCCCGAACGACGGTGTACCAGTATTTTTTCTTTTATCCACCACGTGTACGAATACCTTTTTAGGGTTTTGTAGGAAAAACCTCGAGCTCAATCTTCGTTCGTTCTCGCGCTCGAAAATACATGAGAACGCAACCAAGTATACTTTTGTCGTCTTTTTGTACTCGTCATGGTAACACGAAAACAATGAAAATTAGGAGTATCCTTTAAGCTCTTTTCACGCTCCATAAAAACAAAAAGATAACCAAGCGATTTTGTTCTTTTCACGCTCGTAAAAGTATTTGAAGAAAATGTTCGGTGAGCGATAGTTTATCACTTTTTCGGTGTCGTCGAACTAATTTACGAAAAAGGAACTGGGAGAGTTCTCTTTAAGTGTTTTTCAGACTCTCAAAACATGAAAAACCCCCGAGTTTTCTATCTTTGGACTCGTTAAACAAACATCGAAAGGCCCTTATGGGACCAAACCACTCCTTCCTAGGGTTCGCTAAACATACTCTGAGGGACTCGTCTGAAGGATGAGCTTACATCAACAAGCATATGTTATCTTCCTCAAGCTTGTGTAAAAATAAAGAGGTACTCGCCAGAAATGGTGGGGGGAATTTTGGGAAAGGGATGTGCCTTCGTATTTGTATTAGTGGCAGTAAGCGTCGCTCTTGAACATAACACCCCCTATTCATCATTTGAATCTGGGTTGGGAAATCCATTTGTCTCTCGTCTGACTTTCTACAAGGTCATATCTTGGGTCGTCTTCGAGTCAATGCTGCCAAGACCATTGTAGTGTCATTCATATGTTCAAGAGAAGTCCAAACAAGCCCTCCATTGAGTCGGCCATCTGCAGTTGTCAATTCTTACCATGTCGGCCTTCCCTGTGTTAGTTTCAAATCATATTCGTACTTTGACTTACCCTAAAATATGTTACTTATTTCATTTCATTGATGGGGGATACATCAAGGCCCACCTGTGACGAGTCTTTTTCCGTCAACTCCAACTCATTATCTGGGAATAAGACTTAGAAATCATTTAGTACCTTAGAGCTTGCATGCCTTAATGGCAGGTCTCTTCGCTTTCGACAGTGGATTCACATCATTGGCCCCTAATCAAGAGATTCCATCGAGTGTTCGACTTCAACTCATTTATTCACATTCGCTCGAATTGTACTTAGGTACCTTGGGAGTCATTGACATCAATGGTGAATTCCATCGCACTTGTTAGCAGTTTTCATCAATGACCGGTAATCAAGTGGTTTCTACCATGTTCGACTTCAACACCTGTAATCACATGGCTAGATTTGTACGTTCAGACGACGGGATTGAATACCTTGGGTCTCCTCTTTTTTGGTCCAGGTTGCGATGGAGTATTTATGATTTGTATTGACACATGGGTCCACTTTATATGTCACGTGGCTATGTCCTAAATCTGAGTCTTCTAACACATAGATCCACAGTGTATTCTTGGTGGCTATGTAGCATTTTGATGACATGGATCCACGGTGTATGATTGGTGGCCATGGACTACATTTGTGATTCCATTCACTTGTAGTCTGAGCATGGGAATGCCTACCTCAGAACTGGTATTATATTTTGCAGATGCTTGATTGTTTGGAGGTTTCTGATTAGGTGTGATCCTTGTTTCTGACACACACATGCATTTTACAAAGTATTTCGGTTGTCACAAGTTCCAGCCTCATACTTTGGGGGGCATTCTATTACACATTATTTTGGTCACTCTGGTGATGTCTCTACAGTTATGTGTTTAGGCTCTCATAAGGACCTTTTGCCTGAGAAAAGTGACTGTTGTCTTCCTCTACAAAACATATTTTTATAATGAGTTCGCAGGATGCATATGTTGCAAGGTGCGAAAACCCTGAATCTCGCAGGCTGCTCTATACCTGGATTGTGAGGAGTTCGCAGTTTTCTATATAGACAGGGTGCGAACATGCTTCAAAGCTAAAAAAGGAAGAAAATGTTACGAAGGTTCTAGAAGAGGATCTTCTAGAAAATGAGTTGGCATTCACATGGTTGGCATCTTACTGACTCCTTAGATTTAGTGGGATCATCCTCATCCTTCTAACCATCTCTCCTTCTCCTATATAATGAAAGATTTCTCAAGGAAGAGGTTAAGCAAGATTGAATAGAGAATTGATGAAAGAATAGGTTCAGAATTGTGTGAGGAATCCTGTTTGAATTGGTTCTTGAGGCCTCCATTTGTCCATCAATCCATAGTGGATCTTCTTCATGCAAGCTTGGAGCAAGTGTGTGTGTTGGAACAAAGGACCATCGAAAGGGATCTTGCAACATCAAGGCAATCTAGTTGTATCTTCTACTTTCATTTAATATAATACAGTGGCATATCCCTTTCCCATAAAATCACTCTTATTTTATTACATGACTCCTTGATCACATGTTTAAGTCTTCATTGAATGTATTATTGTTGCTTTCACTTTGGTTGATTTGTGTTGTTGTAGATCTAACATTACAAGGTCATCAAAGCAAAGCAGGGACAACAAAGACATAAGGAAGCGATATCTAAAGGTATGCCACTTATTCTTTCTTTGATAACAAATTCAATGATTGTAACTTAGGGACAGCGCCATGTCCTGTCATGTTTTGTTCTAGATCCATGTGGATCTAGGGAGATCAGTTAGTGTCCGCATATACCGATTTATCCTATAACAAGGTTGGGTGGAAGAGAGTTGGGTACTTGGATTGTTGTGGGTGTTGGGAAACCTATGAGAGCTTGAGAGATGATTGGTTTGGTAACCCAAGTACACTCTAGAACCATCCTTGTGGATTCATAGCCCTGGCTCGGGTGTGACACTGTTGTTGATATTTGGAGCAGTGGTGTCTACGGTTGGGTGGAACGTCCTTGGTCTGCAGCCAGTTGGTGTCACCTTTTTATAAAGATAAGTTCTCTCTGTTGTGATATTATTATCTGTGTATGAATGTATTCTGCTGTGTATTTTAATTATCATTTAACTAAATCTTAGATTATGCATGCTTGTTGGATATTGTTGTGCATGTCACTAAATATTGTATCTTATGCGCTCTTATTAATAAAAGAAGGTATTGGTAAGAGTATGAAGTCCAAGGGTGGGCTTGAAGGTAGCATGCCCCGGACTGTGGGTGGCTAAGTATGTTACAATTCTCAGTCCTATCTTCCCCTGTCCTGAAACTGAGGGTAAAGTGGTCTAGGAATTTTTCTCGCTGAAGTATAGGTATGAGTGGGTTGTTCGGTATGTGTTATATTCTTTGCACGACTAGCCCTAGTGTTTTCTACATTGCATCGGGTGCACAGGGGGGTTTGAGGGGGGTTCGTTATGCCCCCACTTTGAGGGTTGCAAGGGGAAGATATTCCCCCTACGCAGGTGTTCAGGGGCAGCGTCCCTAAGAAAGAAAAAAATCCTCGAGAAATGTGTTGCATTTTTGCCTCATTTTTCATGTCGCCTCAATTTTCGTGTCCACTGTTGGGTGGTTTTTCAGCACATGGTTTTTGCCAATGGTTTTCTATTTTCGGTTAAGGAATTAGGTTTGTTGACTAATCCAGTTCATTGGGTTAGGGTTTTGGATGTCGTTGGCTCCTATATGTATATTGTATTGTAAACAATGTATCACTATGAATTAATATAGAATATGTTGGTTTTACCAGTTTGGCTTTCTAGGGGAAAAATCTTTGTGTAATGTGTGAATTTTCCATTGTATATTTTCTATTCTTTTATTGAAAATTTGTTTGCAGTAAAATATTGTACAAGGTTAAATCTACATTTGCTATCAGATATTTGTTGGCTTCAGGGGGATGCCATTGTGGTCAAGGGTTTGGCTCGGGATTGTGATAAGCCTTTTTACAGTGGGATATCTATGGTATTGATTTTTCAAGTGAAAATAAATGGCGAGCAGTTCAAAAATCGAGATCGAGAAGTTTAATGGGAAAATTTTTGAGTTGTGGAAGTTCAAGATGGAAGATCTATTGGTGGAAAGAGATCTTTGGATCGCGTTGGATCCAGGTACTGCACCTACAGGAACTTCAACAGATGACTGGAAAAATTTAGATCGGAAGGTGAAGAGCACAATCCGACTGTGTCTCTCAGATTCAATATTATTGAATGTGTCAGAGGAAGCTACATCCAAATATTTATGGGATAAGTTGGGGAAGTTGTATCAGTCTAAGTCCCTAGTAAATAAACTATTCCTAAGAAATAATTTGTATAACTCGAGGATGAGATATGGAGACTCGGTAGCAGAGCATTTGAACGCCTTCAATATTGTGGTAAGTCAGTTAGTATCTATTGAGATTAAAATTTCAGATGAAGATAAGTGTATCAGTTTACTATGCTCTTTACTAGACTTGTGAGATAGTCTGGTTGTGGCCATAGGTAGTAATGCAACTTCCTTGAATTTTGATGATGTGGTCTCATCCTTGTTATCAGAGGAGATGAGACGGAAGAACATGGAAGGACAGAGCACAGATGCATTATTTGCAAGAGGACGCTCCCAGGAAAGAAATATATCTAATTCCTCAAGTGAGATATCTAAGTCTAAGGGAATATCTAAGTCTCTGAGAAAGTTTGTAAATTTATGATGGAGATGTGGAAAAGAAGGGCACTAGAAGAAGCAGTGTAGATCCGAAGTTGAGAAAAAATAAGGGATTTGAAGATTCTCCTTCTACAGAAGAAAGGACCTCCAAGGAAGAAGGAGGGGATGTGTACTTGGCTTCTTCAATCACACATGCATATCATGAGGAATGGTTGGTTGACTCATGTTCATCCTTTCATATGACTCCCCAAAGGGAGTGGTTCTGTGAATATGGAAGGTACGATGGAGGTAATTTTTTCCTAGGTAATGACTCGACAACCAAAATCATAGGTCGAGGAAAAAAAAATTGAGGCTCATAGATGGAAGGATTAGAACACTACCCAGTGTTCTACACATCCTAGGATTGGATAAAAAAATTATTTTTGTAAGCAAAATGGACGATGATGGGGTAAAAACAATATTTGAAAAGGAAACCTGCAGGATGGTTCGAGGAGAAATGGTGTTGTTGAAGGGAGTTCGGTTTGGAACTCTATCTAAGATGCAAGGAATCACTATTAGTGATGGGTGTAATAGTTCCATTGTTCCTGATATTGGAGTTAAAGAATAAATAACTCATAAAGTCTCTAGAGAAAAGGTTATGATGTGGCATCAAAGACTGGGAAATATCGAAGAAAAGGGTCTTCGACTACTACACAGTAAAGGTATATGGTAGAAGGTATGTATAACTACTCTCTGAATTTTGATTTATGTGAACATTGTGTATATGGGAAGCATAATCGGGTAAGATTCCCCTCTAGTGCAACAAGGGCAGAAGGAATTTTATAGCTAGTTCATAGTGATGTGTTTGGACCTGTGTCGATTCCATCATTGGGAAAATCTATGTACTATGTCTCATTTATAGATGACTTCTCGAGGAATACTTGGATATATTTCCTCAATAAGAAATCTGACGTCTTTGGCAGGTTTAAAGAGTTTAAGGCTCTTGTTGAGAATCAAACAGAGAAAAGAATTAAGGTGTTGAAGACAGATAATGGCGGAGAGTTCCGTGGGAATGAATTTGAATAATTATGTGAGAAGTGTGGTATAGCAAGGTAGAAGACTACTCCACATACACCGCATCATAATGGAGTTACAGAAAGGATGAACAATATGCTAATGGAAAAAGAAAGCTACATGCTCAGTGGTGTTGGGGTAGGGAAAGAATTTGGGGCAAAGGCAATGGGTACTACATGTTACCTGGTCAAAAAATCACCCTCATCAATGTTGGATGACAAGACTCCATAAGAGGTATGGAATGGTAAGAAACCTTCTCTCACACATCTCAAGGTATTTGGTTGTGAGGCCTATGTTCATGTTCCAAACGAAAACAAGAGTAAGCTAGATAAGAAAGTTGAAAAGTGTATCTTTATTGGGTATAAAGATGGTCTCAAAGGTTATAAGATTTGGAACCTAGAAACTAAGAAGGTAGTGTATAGTCAAGATGTGGTATTTAGAGAAATGAAGGATGTTGTTAAATAGTAAGTCCTACCAAGTAAGGAAGAACCAAAGAAAATAGAGTTTGATTTAAAGGATTATGAACCAGACTCTGCCGAAGAACATGAATTAGAAGAAGAAGATTCTCATACTCCAGTATTGAGGAGATCGGTTCGAGAAAGAAGGCTACCGGAAAGGTATGCTCCATCTTATTTCCATTCCATTTTTTATTTTTCTATTACTGATGATGATCCTAGAACTGTCAGGGAGGCATTGGATTCAAAGGATGGAAAGCTCTAGAAAAATTCCATGGATGAAGAAATCGCAGCCTTGGATAAGAATGACGCTTGGAATCTAGTGGAGTTTCCGACTGGAAGAAATCCCATTGGAAACAAATGGGTATTTAAAAAGAAGTTGAATGCAGAAGGAAAAGTGGAGAAATACAAAGCTCGATTAGTAACAAAGGGTTATTCCTTGGTTGAGGGAATTGATTTTGGTGATATTTTTTCTCTTGTTGCCAAGTTAAATTCTATAAGATTTTTGTTATTTGTTGCTACTGCATTTGATTTTTAGATAGAACAAATGGATGTGAAGACAACATTCCTACATGGGGATCTAGAAGAAGAAATCTATATGAAGCAGCCAGAAGGATTTGATGTGAACGGAAAGAAGGAGATGGTATGCAAGATGAAAAAGTCTCTATATGGTTTAAAACAATCACCAAGGATATGGTATCAAAAATTTGATACTTATATACTGGGACTTGGCTTCACAAGAAGCAAAGAGGATCACTATGTGTATTTTAAATTAATTGGTGATCATTTGATTTATTTGGTCATGTATGTGGATGACATGTTGTTGATAGAAAACAACAAGGAGATTATCCAGGATGTGAAAACTCAGTTGTCCTCTAAATTTGAAATGAAGGCTCTCGATGCTTCAAATTTCATTTTGGGAATGGAAATTAAAAGAGATCGGAAAAAGAGGAAACTCTGGTTAAATCAGAGAAAATATCATTTTTTCATATTTTCGTGGTGAATATTTTCGAAGTTGTTTGTCGGATAATCCACAATTGGTGTCATTTTTGTCATCGACGTTTCAAATCCGAATAGGGATTCATCATCATATAATTCTTAACCCTAGACTATTATACATATATAAATTTAAACACTATTAAACTACTAGATTCCTTCAAACTTAGGAATAGTGATGATATATTATTAATTATTAGGAACTATCATTAACTTATTATTAATTTATTTCATTTTTTGTTTTACTCTGTAATTAAGTTTCTAGATAGTCGACCTGGGTATAATCTTAAAAATGTCCTGCTTTTAACTATTAATTAACCAAGATCAGCAAGCTATCAATTGACAATTAGTCCTGATGATGAATCCCGATTCGGATTCGAAACGTCGATGACAAAAATGACACCAACTGTGGATTATCCGGCAAACAACTTCAGAGAAAATATGTCAAGAGAATATTGCATAGGTTTAATATGCAGGAATGTAAACTGGTCAAGGTCCCTATTCCTGTTGGTGTAAATTTATCTGCTTATCAGTGTCCCAAGACACATGAACATGAGGAGGACATGTCTTGTGTTCAATATGCAAGTGAAGTTGGCAGTTTGATGTATGCAATAGTATGTACTCGACTAGACATTGCACATGCAATGGGAGTTTTGAGCATGTATATGTCAAAACCAGGGAAGGAGCATTGGACAACAGTAAAAAGGGTTTTTCGGTATTTGTGTGGCATTGATATCTATGGATTGGGATACCAAGGAAGACTAGGATTGGACAGAGATTTGGACATACATGTCTTTGGGGATGCAGACTGGGCTGGAGATCTGGATCGTAGGAGATCTACAGTAGGTATGTGTTTAACATATTTGGAGGAGCAATCAGTTGGCTGAGAAAAAGACAGGTTGTAGTGGCACTTTCAACTACAGAAGTTGAATACATGATAACCACTCATGCAAGTAAGGAAGCAGTATGGTTACAAAGATTGGGTTCAGGTATTGGGTTGGTACAAGAAGTTGTAAGGATAGATTGTGACAGTCAGAGTGCAATTGTTTTGGTGAAGAATCAAGCTTATCATTCAAATACAAAGCATATTCATATTCAATATCACTTTGTGAGAGACATGGTTGAAGAAAATAAAGTGTTGTTGATGAAGGTGGACACTTTGAAGACTGTTGTAGATTCATTAACAAAATATGTGAGAACTGAGAAGTTCTCTTGTTGTAGAGGATCCATGGGCATTGATTCCCTGGATTGTTGATTATGTAACCATGTAACGCCTTGTATGCAAAGAAAACAACAAGTGGGATAATTTTGGGTATGTGTTATATTCTTTGCACAACTAGACCTAGCGTCTGCTACGTTGCATCGGATGCGTAGGAGGGTTTGAGGGCGGGGGTGCTAGGAAAAAAAATTGCCTTGAGAAACATGTCACATTTTTGCCTCGTTTTTTGTGTCTCCTCAATTTTCATGTCCATCATTGGGCGATTTTTCGACACATAGTTTTTGCGGATGATTTTCCATTTTCGGTTAAGGAATTAGGGTTGTTGACTAATCCAGGTCATTGGGTTAGGGTTTTGGATGTCACTAACTCATATATGTATATTGTATTGTAAACAATGTATCACTATGAATGAATATAGAGTATGTTGGTTTTCCCGGTTTGGGTTTCCAGAGGAAAAATATCTGTGTAATGTGTGTATTTTCCATTGTATATTTTCTTTTCTTTTATTGAAAATATGTTTGCAATAAAATATTGTATAAGGTTAAATCTACATGGGTGACTGATATCCACTCGACCCTGCTTGGTTCCCACTAGAAACACTCACTCCACCTACTCGGTGCCCCATGGAACTACTTGCTCCACCTGTTAGGTTTGCATCAATCGTGCCCAAGCTATTCTGGATCATATGTGAACTTATTTTCATTTGTACTATGGCATTCATCATGTCACAATGTCCTCTGGAGAGATCATTCAATATATCTTTGGTACTGTCATAAGGGATCTATAGGTATTTCCCACTTCCCCCTAGAAAGTCATTTCTATCACCCATCTCTCTCTCTCTCTAACTCTCTCTCTGTCTCTAAGCCGATATGATCTCTTCCCTCTGCCTCTGCTTTTGTATCTGAGTGGATGTGGAAGGGGGTGTAGTTTTCTCTATTTATGTCCCTTGTTTCCCTACTGTGACCCCTACGGTATTGAAAGTACTAATATCCTATGTGACCCCTGCTCTTTGGGTACTCTTCACCTGTTCCTAGAATCATGGAGTCATGAGTTAAGTGTTTCCTCACAGGCTGTGAGGAAGAACACTCTAATACCACTATAATATCTCGGATCCTTGGATTTGGATATCAACTACTAATTTTTGGATTTTTGTTGCAGATATAATACACTAGGGGTTTCTTACTGAGTTTATGAGGTTTCTGGATGCATTTGATTGGTTTTATAATCTCATGCGAAGCATGCCTAGTATTTTGGATCCATAATCAAACTCATTTTATTTATTAATCAACATCAAATGACAATATAATGAAATACTGAAACAAATCTCAAAAACTCTTCAATTATATCTTCATGGAGATAGATCTAGCCTGTAGTACAAAGAAAGTCAAGTAGAATGCCAATCTATAACATATGACGGTAGATCCATAACATGCAAGTCGAATCTGATGCATACATGGAAGAAAATGTTGCATGCACTCCAGAATATGATGTCAAATTGTTGGATCTGACTGGAAACTGAGAATTGATAGCAATACTCCTCGGAATCTAATGGGATCTGTCTCAAATGGGTCGGCTGTCTCCCTAGATGACTCGCTCTGGCTCAAGAGTAAGTCGTCATCCTCTGGGAACTTGTCGGATCTCTGAATCAACTAATAGGATACCCCATGCACTAGCTACTGATGAAAATGACACCCCAAGAGAAATAATCGTCGAAAAATGATGGGGTGTATCCCAATGGAAGCGCCCTATCTCCCTCTCAAATGGGTTTCCAGGGTTTACGTTTTCCCTACTTCTACAAGCCTAGCGATCTATCTAAGTGGTCAATCCTCCTTCAATCCCTCATGTTGCCAAGATAAATCCATGTTATATTTCTGATCTGAATATACCTGAATCCTGAACCTGTAACTGATGTGAATCCTTGAGGAAGGATCCAATCTTGTACTATGAATACTGATGAAGAATCTATGTGATTCTTCCGATGGATTAGGGTATGTCTTTCAACACTGAAATCTATCAATGGTGGTGGTTTTCTCTAGAAACCACAAAAAATCAAAAAGTCGCATGACTTCTCCTCTGGTCTCCAATTCTCAATTCAATTCTCAATAATGATGGAATTAGGTCGTTTTCCTCCTTTATACTCAACCCTCATATAATTCCATGTTCACTTTAATTAATTAAGTGATTTTTCTTAAGTTTTATCTTTAATAATCACATAAGTCACCTAAAACACATGTTTCTCCTTTTTACTATCTAATGTCACTTTCACTTTAGACTTTTGGTTAAATGACATCAAATAAATGTGTTATTCTATTTTTTCCTCTCGACTATAGTCTACAGAAACATATAGACTACTCAGTCGCTCCCTGCTGAAGTCATCATAAAAAAAGAACATTACATCTTATGAAACCCTCTTTATGAAACTAAAGTTTGTAAAAAAACACTTCAATTATTATTCTCAATAAATAATTTATGGTTGAAGAGGCTACAACTATATAAAACATGTTGCTCTTTTATCTATCAAAACAAAAAGGAACATGAGGATTTTAACTCCAAAACTTTTACATTTTGTCACATGGTAGAGTTCTTTCAAAATCATGGAGAATATTTACCACCCGAACCCTTTAAAAACTAACACTATTTTGATTTCTCTTGAATAAGAGTTCCCTAGCGACTACATTATTTAGAACATTATTTACCTCTTAAACAATAACTTTAAAAATAAAATTAAAAGTAAAACAGTTTACACTTAAAAAAAAATTGTAAGTAGTGAATTACATTTTTGGGGGGTTATATTCGTATTTTCATAAATTCCATATACCTTAATATAAGAATCTTAAAATATTAAGAAATGATTGAATAGGGATTTGTACAATGAAAAAAGAAAGTTCAAAAAGAAAGGAATGATTGAGTTCTTTCAAATTCAAAATCATGGAGAATATTTACCACCCCATCTCTCTAAAAATTAGCATTATTTTGATTTATCTTATGTAAGAGTTACTTACAGACTACATTATTTAGAACATTTTTTAGCTTTTAAAAAATAACTTTAAAAATAAAATTAAAAATTAAAAGAATTTTTACTTTAAAAAAAATTGTAAATAGTAAAATGCATTTTTGGAGGGTTATATCTGTATTTTCATAAATTCCATATACCTTAATATAAGAATGTTAAGATATTAAAAAATGTTTGAATATTAATATAAGAATCTTAAGATATTAAAAAATGTTTGAATAGAGATTTGTACAATTTCTATAATACTATTAAAGATGTGATATTAAGAAATGTTTGAATAAAGATTTGAACAATTTCTATAACACTATTAAAAATGTGAGAAATAAAAATTAGTGAATACAAAATGAAATCGTATAGTAATATGAATGAATATATGGTAGAGACAAAAATGGGCATTCCTCCATTATTTTGTTCATTACTTAAAAGGTATTTTGTTCATTACTTAAAATGTATTTTGTTTGTTATTTAAAATGTATTTTGTTTAAGTTTCTTAAAATGTATATGAGATTTTTTTATAAATACACTTATATGATTTATAAAAAAAAAAATTGTTTTTTTAAATTTATCTATCTAACATTCAATTTTACAATTTTAGAAATGATATAAATGTCACATATACAATAATTTATAAAGTAATTATAAATTGGCTATAGTCATTTTACAAAAGTTTTGTAAGTGCAAATGAATAATACAAGCAATAAAATGAAAAGTTGAAAACTAAGTTACTCTTATATATTATTTTTTTGAATTTAAAGTGTTTTATTAATTTAATTTGGACTTTTTACTTGTTGAAAACATTTATAATCAAAACAATCAAATATTTAGTTAATTCTCGGTGTAAGGAGGAAGAATGCCATGGACAATTCCATTTCTACCATTTATTATTAAGAAATCCTATAACTCTAAGCCTAAAGTTTTAAAGTGTATGAAACTATTGAGAGTTTAGAAGGTATGTAAAAGGTGTTGCAAAAACATAAATAATGCGTTGAAAATTAAATGATTATAGCTTTCAACACTATTTTTTTGTTATTAAAAAAAGGTTAAAGATTAAACACTACTTCACAGTAAACAATAATGTGACTCTTCTGAATGATTTCCATTTAAAGGTTTGTAATTAGTTTGTAATTATTGAAATATGTTCATGATTAATAGTATTTTTTTATGGTTTTATGTCAACATTTATCACTTTAATGAATAAGATAAATATTTCAAGAAAGTAATTTCAAGATCCTAAATATTTAGCAAATATTCATGAAGAAATTTGTAATTCAATTAAAGATGCAATGTTTTGAAGCAAATGAAATAATATGGTGGGGGGATTTTTTTAAAGATAAGAGGAAAAGAATAATAATAATTATAATTATAATAGAATAAGCATTTCATTCAAGTGGTATTGAGGGCATCATCTAGAAGAAGCAAATCTAGAAATAATATAAATAAACATTAGTATTTCATCTAATAAAAAAAGGACCAAATGCATTTGGGTTCAATATGGATATGAAAGCAACTTGAATGTGTATAAGATATGCAGAATGAAAATGGGGAAGAGCTTATTGTTGATGTTATGATTATATCTTTTGATGATGATGATGAGAATGGTCATCCATTTTGAGTTGCCAAAATTGTTTATTTATATTGCCAAGAAAATCATATTACATCCATTACAATACATTAGTTTTATACTATGTCAAAAGATATCTAATATGGAATTTATAAGTCATAAGTGATATCTTGCTCCAACAAAGAACAGGGACAAGCATGCATGTTTAAGAACAAACTATGTGTTGATATCATTGTCCCTTAAGATGTTTTTATTATAGGAAACTATCCCAAAACATCCACAATCATTTTTAAGTCCAAAATTGCCTCTTAAATCAAAGGGATTAGTCCTTATTTGATTTCATAAACCACTACCCACTATCACCTCAATAATGCCTTTGTTATATTTAAATTGTAACTTGAACTATTTCCTAAATTTATAAAAAAAATAAGACTAATATAAAGCCATTAGGTTATGAAGTTACAATGTTACCAACTTTTAAAATGAAAATATTGAAGGAGGGAGAAATTTAAATCAAATGTAGGACCTAGAATATAGATTATTTATCCATTAAACATCTTTCTCCAAAACTATAAAACATAAAATTGATTTAATAAGAAATGCAAAATATATTAAAATAGAATAAATATTTAAGAAGATGGCAATCACATGCAATTAAAAATTTACAATAAATAGACCATGTAAGCTTTACAAAAGGTAGAAGCCCAATCGCCCACAAATATGAAAAGGCAAAGCATTGCAAAGATATAGCGTA
>JZKD02S1673141.1:795691-822148 GCA_000966675.3 Picea glauca | reverse complement strand
TAGTAAGCTGAGCATCATGCTCGGGGAGGATTTGTACTCCCATAACATCTGGCCCGTGGGAACTTGCACACAATAAGACGACAAAATGGATATTTCGGATCATTGTGTTTTCCTCCTTCATGGGAAATCAACGTACTCGTCTCTCCACACTGACTCAGTAGCCCACAACATCATCTCTACCATAAATTCTCCTGAGGTGAAGGTAATTGAAGGAAACTCAGTCGTGATTCAGCGCAAGGGAATGTAGGCAGTACATGCTGCTCCAACGCTTGAAAGACACTCAAGTAATAAGATTGCACGACATTCATGCATCAATAATTTAGCTAGCAAAGGTAAATTGGAAGGCACACTCTTGACCCATCATTGCATCCAGCCACACTGTAACTCTGTAGTTTGGAATTTCATATGGGAAGGAGAGTTACAACGCCGAAGCAATCTAGGAATTTGCCAATGCTCCAGAATCATAGGGATAACCCATGATAGAGTCATGAGCATCGGCAACACAAGAAGCAGTGTAGACAAATGCAACATCAGAGACAACACCAGGGGTAGCTTTGACAGAGGCAACATTGACAAATGCACCATCGATATAGGCAGCACCAGAGGTAGCATAGACAGAGGCAACTCCGACAGAGGAAACATAGACATAGGCAACACCAGAGGCAACTTTGACATAGGCAGCATCATCAACAAAGGCAGCGTCAAAGGCGACATCATCGATTGGAGTGGAGGTAATGTCCTATAAATCACAGTCAGTCTAATTGCAAAAATGGCCCAACGCTTAGCTCGTGAAAGACCGGAGGAAGAACTGGTGGACGATAATTTCTCCACCACCCAACAACTAGCACTCTGTCTTGATTCTCACAACTCCACTCTCACTTTCACACTCGACACTCTAGCTCAACACCACACATTAATAAATCAAATTCAAGATGAATTTGAGTTTCTCAGACGCCAAGGAGGGAACATGGAAGCAAAGATGGAAGTCAGGCCACCAAACTCACCGGCACAAATCCAGAATGAGGAAACATGAAGTAGAGAAGACCCCAAGTTGCCTGATATGAACGTAGTTTTAGAGCCCCCTCTAGAGGAAGACTAAGTTTAAAAAAGATTATTAAGGCACTCCTCAATTTTGTAAAAATGGCATAAATAAATCTTTCACAAGATAGTTTTAGGATTGAAAAGAAAATATTTGATTTCAGTGAATAGACTCAATTTTGTAAGCCTTTTTGTGGAAAATTTGCAATTGGTATCTCTTCCACCAACACCCTCCTTTGTAATATGTGACCTTGGTTATTCCTTTTATATATATAAAATCTTCAGTTTTTGTAAAAAAAATAAAAATGTTGTTTGAATTGGACATTAACATGGTCATAATTGAGGTCGTAATATTGTGATGTAGCCAAAGCCTGAGATTCATTCACAAGATCAAATAAACCATGCAAACATGGGAGAATGGAAAAAATAACTCTCTTTGATTCCTTCTCCATCCTAACTATTACAATCGAAGTTCAACCCCTTATAACTACTATCTCGGATTTCAAAAACAACTATTTTCTAGAAAAACAACTAAATTTAGAAAATTCTCGCATGACTCTAAAACTGACCACTAACTAGGAGATAACTAGTGTGACACTATTTGTCAACTTTCTTTTCTGATTAAGCTCATAAACTAAGAGATAATTGATAATTGAAAAAATAAAAAATCCCGTAAAAACACTAAAACCCCAATTTGAAGCATTATATGAAGGAATTTAGCCCCAAAAAAGTGTTGAAACGACGTTTGATTGAATAAACCCGATCAACACAACAATGAACTCTTTGAAACACAACTCCCCATAAAATTTCAACCCAAACAAATAATCAAATCAAAAGTTGTGACCCTAAAAAAAATCTTTGCATCATATTGGATGTCACAAATGTAATTTTATGAAAACAATTGTGACCCTTTATTGAGGTTACTTGAGATGTTGATATGGACATAAATCAAATCACAAGGATGACTTAGATTATTAGATGTTTATGTGGTTACAAGTGTATAAATCAAAACACAAGGATGACCTAGATTATTGGATGTTTATGGAGTTACAATTGTGTTTGATGATTAGGTTGTAATTGTGCAAGATTCTCATCCGGCAATTATGGATGTCTCTTGGGTTACAACTATGGACATTCGTCGAATTGTAATTATAGACATTTTTCATGTATAAGAGAAATAATAAATTAAAATGTAAAATTATATGGACGGTAGCATAGAGGTAACTATGGTCATAACTATAATTGTTATTAATCATTGTTACTTTAAAAATCCAAATTAACAACATAATAACAACAATATTATACATTTTGAAAAGAAAAAAATAGAAAATAGATTGTTTTTATTACAATTCATCTAAGACGCTGTTATTAATCATTGTTACTTTAAAAACCCATAATAACAACAATATTATACATTTTGAAAATAAAAGAGAAAATACATTGTTTTTATTACAATTCATATAAAACGCTGCGATAGGATAATGAAATATGTAATAAAACGTTGCGATAGGATTTTGAAATATGTAATAAAGAGATAGCAAATGAGCTTGATTGTTATGGAGAAAGTACAAGGGATCTCAATGGAGGCCATGTGTAAAGAATGACAATGATGCCACTGATCACAAGATTGGTGGCATTAAGAGAAGGAAATTGGGGAATCACATAGGAAAAAATTAGAGGACAGGAACATAGTTAAATACATTATTTTATGGAAGTTACAAATCTTTGGTGAATTTTTTACAAATCTAATATGTATTTTGATGGATGGCTAAAATTGTAAGTTTTGTTTGGATGGATTGTGAAATTTGTAAGTTTTGATTAATTAAATTGTAGTATGGAGTTGTTCAAACCTGAATCAGAGTAAATAAATTTATTTATAATATTGAAATTTTTGAAATAGTAAATTTCATTATCAAAATTGTGATTTTAATTGTAATATTTTGTCAATCTATTTGTTAAAGAAGGGAGATTGTTATACAAAGAGACCGTTCTCTATCTTATGACTTAAGGGTGTGGGAGGAATAAATGAAAAAAGGAAATAGAAAATTTGAATAGAAATGACATTTGCATAAAAATTATTAGGATTATATATGACTAATTATTTTTTTGGATATTGATAGGTATATGTGTTCATCAAATTTAAGTTTTGATAATAGTTTAGCTATAAGTTTGTGTCTTCCACAACAAATTTGAGAACACAATTGGGTGTTATACTAGTGTAGTTTCATCTTACCTTCAAATCTATTAAGCATCGAGAGGGATCAAAAAAACAATTGAGATGCAAATTTATTAATGCTTAAAAAATCATAAATTAAGATGGATTAACTCTCTCTCTCTCTCTCTCTCTCTCTCTCTCTCTCTCTCTCTCTCTCTCTCTATATCTATATATCTACTTGATATCATGTAACTTCTTGTATATGTTCTGGGTTTGAAAAAAAATAGCTAAGAATAACGTCAAACAAAATTATTTCAAATTCTTCTTGTTCAATAGTTGATATAATTTTGTTTTAAGAGTGTTAGTTTTATGTGTTTGTGTATCCCACATTGTATTTATAAGATGGACATTACAAAACTCTTCAATATTAGATTTAAAACACATTTCACTTTTCTTAATGCAATTACTTATCTATTATCCAAGTTCAAATCTTGTCGAGCATGTCCCTCCTCTATGTAGGATCTATTCAATGTGGTTAATGATTATATTAAGTATTGTTGATAAAACCTTAAAAATTATTATAATAGTGCTACCAAATTATCAACAAAACTTGTTCTTCGATTAAGTGTGTGAGAATATGTTAAATTTATTTCCAAATTTATCAACCATAAAATAATAATTTTCATTTAAAAAAAATAAAACAACATATTATAATATATATATATATATATAGCCTGAGTGGGCCTAATGGTTAAGAACATGTGTTTCCTCTTAAGAGGTCATAGGTTCAAATCCAAAGGGGGGTAGGGTATGGGTCTCATACACCAATTTGATGTACTGGCTTGGCCATGACCTTAAAAATAGATTATTATTATTATTATTATTATTATTATATATAAAGTGTAATGGGTTATCTCAAATGTGGATATTTAATTAGTTTTATGCTAATGAATATTTAGTTTAAATTTATCTTGATAAATACATTAATAATTTATGTTATGAGATGTATTAAAATGTTATTCACAAAAGTATCCACTAAAAAATATATATTTTTTATAAATACAAATTATAAAACAAATAAAATTGCCATAATAAATACAAATTATAAAAGTGAGAATGGTTAGAACAGATGCTTGTATTGGACCCAAAGGTTTGTGCGACCTATTATGAAGTGGGACATGTACTTAACAACGAACTATGGATATGCATGATAATAAGGAAACACAAGTACAAATGTTCAATTGTATAGTTGGCTAGGGGTCAATACATAGTGTTAATGACACATAGTCATGATATAAATACTATGTTTAAATGAAATATTGTTATCATAATACACCACTTTGATTAGGTACTCAACAATGGCAATATTGTATTTCTTTGTTGAAATCATGGCTTAATCTTCCCCTTATAAGAAAAAGTTAGTAGAGTGCGATATGAACGGCATCATACATTATTATTATTTATTAAGGTATATTGTCATTAGTGATGTAATGATATATTAGAATATAGTAAGGTGCTTCCCTAAGGTTTGTAATGTGCGTCTTTTAAAGTTATCATTATATATGAAAGTTATCATTATATATAAGAAGGATTAAAAAACTGATTAAAAAAACTCATACTCATAGACATTATTAGTCAATATTATTAAATTTTAATTTAATATTAGTATTTACAAAGTGACTAAAATTGATTAAACCGTCCCGTACAAAAAGAAAAGGATGCTTGAATTAAGAAAAAAATAAGTGCATAGATAGAACTTAAAAGAACACATTACACGTGTTCTATCTATGAAAAAAGTCCTAATCTTTTTCATGAAAGTGCTCACCATGGGATTTTGCAATCTAGAGTGAGTGAGTAAGAGAGTTTTTTAAATAATTCATCTGGAATCTTCCCACCCAAGCTTAGTGGTGTTTCAGTTTCATGTCTCTATATTAAATGTCCATGAACCTTTTGTTGACATAAGGCCATGTTAATATTAATTTAAATTAGTTTATTAGTAATCATCAAGTAGCATATGACATTAAGAGTTATAAATAACATATGACATTAAGAGTTATAAAGGATAAATATTTTTCACATTGCTCGGTAACTTTCTGGTTCAGATCGGCTACTCATAGATCAGTTTCAGCTTTGTAGATTTGGAGAAATTTGATAAAAACTCTGCATATTATTACCTATTGACTGAGCTGGAAACCTGGGGAAGGTCTTGAGATTTTAGTGGGACAGGATATGATCCTGGGCTTGGGGAATTCCTCGCTCTTGTCTAAAGAACTACTTTCTTTCTTAAAACAAAAGAATGTATGTTATCTTTTTCAGGCTCGTGGTCCACTACATCCAGGGGTTATTTTCTCACAATGGAAATAGTGCAGATCTTAACCTTACTGGACATTTGGCTTCTAAGTGGGATCTTTACTGCAAGGGGTTAGTTGAGGCGAGGATAAAGCTTCTTGACAGGTCTGATGTTCTACATTGGATTTGGGGGGGATAAGTCTGGTTGTATTTCTGTAAAAAATGTTTATGGGGCACTAGCTACAAAAATCTGACTGCAAAAATCCATGGGCTGGAGGAGAAACTTGTGGAAGTGGGATCTAACACTAAAAATAAAACTCTTTATTTGGCTAGCAGTGGAAAACAAAAATCTGACATGGGATAATGTACAAGGTAGAGGTTGGGAAGGACCAAATATTTGTTACCTTTTTCTTAAGGAACCCGAGTCAGTAAATCATCTTTTAAATACTTGTCCTTTTACCCAAAAAGTTTGGCACGAAATTCTAAGTGGGCTAAATTTGGGGACTATTTGGGGAGGATCCTCAATAATTGATTGTTTTGATTGTTGGACAAAGAAGGAGACATAATACCACATTTTTCCTTGCATTGTTAGCTGGAACATTTGGCTGGAACACAACAGGATTGTCTTTGATAATGGTTGCCCATCTTTCCACTCTGTAGTTCACAAGACACTTGGTGGTCTAAATATAATTTCTCCCACCCAAATAGTACCTACTAAAAGAACTTCCAAGAGATCCCTTATATCTTCGGTAGTAACGGGATGGTTTGATGGAGCAAAACTCTCAAATGGTCAATAGAGTGGGGCGGGGGGCTTGATTAGGACCAATGAGAACATTGTTTACAAATGGACCTTCAATTGTGGCGCCGACACTAATACAAGAGCTGAACTTCTTGTAGTCTGGGCCACTCTCACTTTGGCTTCTAGATTACACATAGTAGACATGCAGGTTCTTGGTGATTAAAAAATTATAATAGACTAGTTAAATGACAAAGGAAATTTGCAGGTAAATGCCTTAGAATGTTGGAAAGATAGGATCGGAGAGCTCCATAACTCTTTCTCTTCGATCAAGTATACACATATATATCGTGAATCAAACATGGAGGTCCATAAGCTGTCAAAGAAGTCAATGCAGAGGCCAGAAGGAAAAATTAGCTATAATCAATGGACAGAGGGGTAGGAGGGCCCTACTTTATTTCTTAATTTAATTTAGTACAACTTAGTTGTATTTAGCTCAGCAGTTGAGCTAAAACTACTAAATTTCTAAAGAACAATGTTATTTTTGCTTTCTTCTTTCTTTGAACGTACAGTACTGGAAATAAATGACATCTTAGTTTATCATCTGGATCTTGTAATGGTTGGAGTCTCAGGACAACAAGCTTTGATATTTTGATGGCAGCTTGTGGATGTTTATAAACCACTTCCACAAGGTCAAGTTTTGTAATACAAATTATATTATCAATATAATGTGAAATTTTATGTTGGAAAAAAGTAGCATATGACATTATTCTTACTTTTTGATGTGAGAGAATAATGTTGTTTATATTGAGTAAGAACACACTTTGGTACGGTTGTTGCAACTTCAAACACTGTACTAGACCAAGGAGCTAAAAAATCGCGCGCTTGAGCTGTTACATTAGGGTTTGAGTAAGCCGCCATGGCAGGCTAGGGAGGGGAGCCGCCGCCCCCTCCTTCCCCAGCCTCCTCCTTCAAGCGCCTAGTAGAAGCATGCAGCAAAAATTCGATCGTCTCAGAGGCCCCAAGCTTCGTCAAGAAACTGAAGGACGTGCCAGAGATTGAGCTCCCTCCTGAACACCCAATGAAAGTCGCCCTATCTCTTTCTGAACGAGGGCTCATAGGCCAGTTTATAGGACTATGGCCTTCAACCAAATCCACAGACAACTGGATCCAGAGGAACTGGAGACCGTTGCTAACAAACAACGTGACCTGCTACGCGGTCGGGCGAGGGTTCTACATATTCGAATTTATCTCCCAGGAAGACAGAGAATTGATCTTCAGAAATGGCCCATACTTCATGGACACACAAGGTCTATATCTAAATAGATGGACCCCGAATTTTGATCCTGCCTCAGAAATTCCCAAGGACGTCCCGGTCTGGGTTAGACTCCCCAACTTGCCGATTCATTGCTAGAACCCCACTTCTCTCTAGGCAATAGACAATGGACTTGGGCGCTACATCGACCGGGCAGACCCTAGAGACCAGTATTCTTGTGCACGAATCTGTGTCGAGGTAGACCTGGAGGTAGGCCTACCAGAGGCAATCAAGCTAAAGGTTGGAACCTGGCAACATATCCAAAAGCTGGACTACGAACAACTTCCATTTAAGTGCAGAGGATGCCACGAATATGGACATTTCCAAAGAAACTGCCCAAAAGTACCCCTCCCCACAAAAAAAGACGGGGATGAAGGATGGCAGCAAGCCCGGAAAGGGAGATCAAGAGCAAGAGGCCAAAGACACGAGCAAACAGAACAACAGAACCCCAAACCCACGGAGGCCCAAGGAAAGGAGAACAACTTTAGAATATTAGGCCAAGAAACGGAGGGAAGTGCGCAAGATCCAAATACAGAAGCCCATGAGGAAGGGAAGGAAGATCAGAACCTGGAGGACAAGGGGAATACGCCAGCAGAAGAGGATGGGATGCAAAGAAACTCCCCCCAACAGCAGGACAGAAATCAGAACACGGAGGAAGGGGAGATCTCGATAGGCAGTGATTCAGAGGACACAAATGAGGTTTGGACCACCCCCAAGAAAAAAGGCAGGGGCAGGAAGTCAAAGAATGAGGATAGGAACAAGGAAGCCTACAACGTTGTGCTCACTGGATCACAATCCACTATCGCAAAGGCGTTCAATGTCCATCACACGCGAAAGCAGGCCAAAGCCTCCCAAGGAGGCCCCCCCTCCCCCCCCAAGGTAAATAATGATCATTTCTTCCTGGAACAGTAGGGGAATGGGCAGCAAAAAGAAGGAAGAAGCGTTAAAAGATATCCTTAAATCCTCGAAAGCAAGTATCCTACTGCTCCAGAAGACCAAAATGAGCCAGCAAGACGCGCTCAAAACCCTATCGAATGTTTGGAAAGGAAGTCACGGAGTCGCCGGAAATGCCAGGGGAGCCTCAGGAGGGCTTTGCACAATGTGGGACGTGTCCAAAATAGATCTGATCAGCTCCAATATTTGCATGCACTGGATACACACCAAAGTCCTCCACAAAATCACGGGATGTCAGGTAAGCATCTTTAACATTTATGCCCCACAACTATTAGGGGAAAAAAAACATTGTTGGGAATCTCTGCAGGCCTATCTTCAGCGAGAAAATCTCTCCAATATTACTCTCGGAGGAGATTTCAATGTAACATTGTCCCAGGACGAGAAAAGGGGGGGCTCGATAGTGAGAGATCCGACCAGAGAATGGGTAGAGGACTTAGCCTCTGCCTGGGACCTTCTCGATATCAAACCAGCAAGAGGACGCTACACGTGGACAAATAGGAGAACTGGGCCTGGACACATCGCTGCCAGACTAGACAGATTTATCGTACAAAGCTCCTTCCTGCTACTAGGGCTCGAAGCCAAAGCAGAAATTCTGGCCCACAGTGTTTCTGACCATAAACCAATCCGTCTAGAAATCAAAAAAGACCAAGTCAAAGGGCCCATTCCCTTCAGATTTAGCCCAAATTGGATCAATAATAAAGGATTCACAGAGCTGGTTACAAAAGTGTGGGCCACCACAGTCCAAGGATCAGCATCCTATGTTTGGGAGGAAAAAATAAAAAGGCTAAAAATTGCTTTGAAGTCATGGGTCAAAAGCCAGCCGAGTCCAGCAGCAGATCGCCTAGCAGCCCAAAGCCTTCTTGAGGCACATCAGCTAGCAATGGAACAGCAGGAGATCACTCCAGAAATCTTGCATAAGGAGGACAGTCTTCAAAGGCAATGGCACCAAGCATGCAGGATGGAGGAAAATTATTGGAGGCAGAAATCGAGAAGTTTATGGCTCAAAGAAGGAGACCGAAACACAACCTACTTCCACAAGCAAGCCGAAGCAATAAATCACTACAAGGCAGTGATGGAAGTGCAGATCCAGGACAAAATAATTGCAGATCCGGAAGGCATTAAACAAGCAGCTTATGAAACCTTTGAGAAATTATACTCAGCCCCGAAGGAAGTGGATCTAAACCAGCAAGATTACCCCCTAATGCTGATTCTAGAGCTAACAACTGCAGACATCAATAACAAGCTGACCAGAGAGGTAACACAGCAAGAAATAAAGGAGGCCATAGACCAGATGAACCCAGACAAGGCTCCGGGTCCACATGGGTTCACTGCAAGGTTTTATCAGCACTGTTGGGAAACCATCAAAAAGGACCTAACCAAAATGATCCAGAAGTCCCAGAAGGCCAACAAACTAGGAGGAAGCACCAACTCCTCTTTTCTGGCTCTCATTCCGAAAGAAAAAGGAGTGTTTTCCTTCAATAGGTTCAGACCAATCTCTCTCTGCAACACAAGCTATAAAATACTTGCCAAAGTAATAGCTAACTGCCTCAAGGCAGTGCTCCCTATTCTCGTTCCTGAAAATCAAGGAGGCTTTGTCCAGGGGAGGCATATCGCTGATAACATCATCCTGGTACAAGAAGCGATCCATTCCAGCGTGCTCAGAAAAGAAAAAGGTATGGTCATCAAACTGGATCTAGCAAACGCTTTTGATAGAGTTAGACATGAATTTCTATTTGAAGTTATGAGGAGGTTTGGTTTTGACTTGCATTTTATAAGCTGGATTAAAGCCTGCATTGGCTCTCCATGGATAGCCCCCCTGGTGAACGGGAAGGTAACTACCTTTTTTAAAGCCTTCAGGGGTCTAAGGCAAGGCTGCCCTCTGTCGCCCCTGCTCTACGCCCTTCAAGCTTCATCTCTCAGCTACCAATTGGAAAACGCCCAAATAAATAAAGATCTACTTGGTCTACGAATAACACAAGGGGTGAAAGACATCAACCATGCTCAATTTGCGGACGATACACTGTTGTTGGGGGGAGCAAGCCCCATCATTGCAAAAAAAATTAAGGAAGAGTTGGACGCCTATGCAAAATCCTATGGTAGTGAAATAAATCTGGCCAAAAGCAACATTTATGGCTGGAACATCACCCCCAATGAAATGCTGAGAATCACTCGAGTTCTTGGAATGGAAGGACATACAAATTGGGATGCTTTTAAATATTTAGGAGTTCCAATTTTTAAGTCTGCCCCAAAAGCTTCTCATTGGAGCCACCTACCAGAAAAACTTAAGAACAAGTTCTCTTCCTCGGGGGCCAATTGGCTGAACTTAGCAGGGAAGACAGTTCTAATAAAAGCTATAGTAGCTAGCCTCCCAATTTATCAATGCTCGCTGCTCCTAGCACCAGCCACAGTCATTCACAAACTAGAAGCTTTTCAGAGACGGTTCCTATGGGAAGGAGGAAAGCAGGAAAAGAAGAAGATGCATCTAGTTAAGTGGGAAAAAACCATCAAATCCTATATGAAAGGAGGTCTCAACCTTAAAAATACAAGGATTCAAAATCTGGCCTTGGGGGCAAAGCTCCTTTGGAAAATGGTAACCGGAAAAGCCACCTGGAGTAAGCGAGCCATTTGGAGGAAATATTTCCGAGGATCCAGGGATCGAAGTTTAGAACTCCCTTTCAAGGAGGGGAAAATCTCCCCCATCTTTGCGCTCTGCAAAAAAGCGATTCCCCTCTTCATTCCCCATTTAACTTGGATTCCGAAAAGTGGCAAGAAAATTAAAATTTGGACAGACTCTATAATGGGCGACCCCCCTCTAGATCAGCAACAAGGCTTGCAAGACCTCAAAAGATGGATGGACAGTCAAACCATCTCAACTCTCTCAGACATTTCAGTTTGGGGAGAAGATCGACCTCATCTTTGGCAAGGTTGGGCAGCACCAAACAGACCAGCCTTTTTAGACAGGGAATGGGAGGCACTCAAAATATGTCTGCAAGGGAAAGATCCTATAAAAAAGGCAGGCAAAGACAAACGAGGATGGGGCAGAAATGCTCAGGAATGTTCCACAGCAGAGGGCTACCACCTATTTAGATCTGTCCCCACTGCTTTGCCAAATCCATCTCTTTGGAAGGCAATCTGGAAGTACCATTCCCTACCAAAAGTTGACCTTTTCATCTGGACCTTGGCTCATAAAAGTATCCCAACGGGGGAGAATCTTAAAAGAAGAGGCTGGGAGGGGCCCTTTAGATGCCCTCTTTGCCTCCAAGAGGAAGAAACTTATGACCACCTACTCCTAAATTGCACTTACTCCAAAGAAGTCTGGAAGATGGTGATAAACCCCCTGCCAACCAACAACCTCCCAACCGATGTTCTCAGCCTGCTCCTCCAATGGGAATCCTTGTTCCCATTTGCCGACAATAAAAGGAACCAAACTCGCTGGATATGGGGATTGCTTCCAAAGATCGTTCTATGGAGTCTCTGGTTAGAACGAAATCATCGAATTTTTAAAGACAACCCATTAAGCGAAGTTAGAACTGTCACTAAAATTCGAGCACTGCTGGGGGAGTTAGATGCACACCCTAGCCCCACAGTAAAGCTACACCATCTGGATGAAGCTCAAAGGACTTGGATAGCTCAATACAACCTCCCAGGCTTGGAAAGCCTTCCTCAAAGTTATCCAATACAAGAAAGCTGGGAAGTGAGGGCAAGTGGGAAGGAATTTTCCAATTGGAAAAATAATATCAAAACTCCTATCCTCCAATTTGATGGGGCCTCGAAAGGGAACCCAGGGCCGGCTGGAGGAGGGGGCACAATTGAAGAACCCAAACAAGACAAAGTGACACACTATGCTCTTGGGCTAGGCATAGAATCCAATAAAAGGGCTGAGGCATTGGCTCTCTGGCAAGGTTTGCAACTGGCGGTAAAGCTCAGAATTCCAGACTTGACAGTAATAGGGGATTCCAGGATCATCATTCAGGCCATGGTCAAGCGATCCAAAACTCAAAGCACCAACCTCAATAACCTCCTTGACAAAATTTGGTACATTTTAAGGAAGTTGAACTCTTGTCATTTTTATCATGTGCTAAGGGAACATAATCAAAATGCTGATAAAGAGCCAATCAAGGCGTCTTATTGGATGCAGGAGAGCTGTCAATAAATGGCACAAGGGACTGGGTGGAGATCCCATGAACCCACGCAGGACTCGGGCACTCTTCCATAGGCTGGATCGCGCAAGGACAAAGAATCTGGACGATTCGATCTTGCAGACAGGGACAGATGGGGCGATTGGAAGGCAGGCTCTGCCTAGTACCAAGAGGAATGGCGGCCAAGATCTAAGGAAATCACAAAATCCGCGCGACCTCGTCCAACTCGCTCAGGCAATGATGGGAATGTGCGAAAAAGAAATAAAGAGAGCTCGGTCCCCTCTCATTCAAGACCAAGAGCAGAGTTGCAACGCGATTAGGAACTCAGAGAGAGCATGGTTTCAGAGTAAGCAAAGCCAGGCGCGCAAGGTGAGAGTTTGTAGGGAGATGGCTTCTTCATCCAAAGGCACGATGAGTACAGAAGAGCGGTTGAAGGAGATGGACAAAACACTTGCCAATCTACAGCAGATGCTTCAACATCAATTGGATTTTCTGGAAAACTTAGATGTGGAAGCAGGTCGCAGACTAGAACAACTTGAATCGGACATCACCCTGACCAAGATTGGGTTTGCAGAGGAATTGGACAAGCTTCACAAAGAGCTAAAGAATCCTCAGCAAGAATTTGATGAAAGAATGGAACAGCTGGAGGCCAAGATGGCCCAACTGAACAACAATTGGAACCAGGAAGAAGAGAAGTAAACTTCCGTGTCATTTGAAATGTAAGCAAGCTCTCCAAGCACTCTGGCATTTGTCTCAACCAAGGCTTTAAATAAGCAGTATATTAAGCAAAAGGGAGCTAAGTCAGTTTTAGATCTAGTTTCTTGGTAGTTTGTTTCAGGATAGTAGGCCCAAAGCCATCTTGGGCCATTTTTGTAACCGAATCTATGGCTTTGCCGCAATTTTAATATAATACATACCCGTTTACGTCAAAAAAAAAAAAAAACACACTTTGGTACAAAACAGTTATGTTTATTTGAAATATAATTTTTAAAAAACTTTTAAGTTAAAGTTGGGCTAAAGGGAATATCGCATGTTAAAAGTTTTAATGTGTAATTTTAATTTTTAAATTTTTAATTGAAATGGGGAAATATTGTGTTATTAAAAAGAGTTGTAACTAAACAATGAGAGTACATTATTGTAGATTTGCTAGTTTAAGTAGTAGATTGGCTTACAAAACAAATCTTCTCCCATCAAAAGTATAAAAGGGAGAGATTCAATCTTTGATCTACCATAACTTGGTTGTACGCTTCTCGAGTACATGAATAGATTCTAACAAATTGCTTACATAAGATAATGGAAAAACAAAACATAATTATTTCTTTTGCAATACTCTCCCCCATCGAACATGGTGGAGTCCAGAGTTCTCTAGTTACTCAGTAAAATGTTTGACACATCTTCCTCTCTTCATTCTCAGCTTGATTTCCTTCCCCTTGTTAGCAAGGGAGAGGGATGCAAGTCTTTCTTCAAAACTTATGTGAAGGAGGGGGAATAAGAGATTTCAAGATATTCACCCATTCATTCCTCCTCTTCCTCATTTTCTTCTTCCAACTCCTTCTCATCTACTTATGGATCCATCTCTTGGGGGATTGTTGATCTTACCCCAAATGGGGTTCCCTCTGAATTATTTGGAGCAGTGTTCTCTATTTCCCCTTGGGATTTAGTTGTTGGTCCAGTTTTAAAATTTGAGTGGGTCTTCAAAGTATTTATCTCTACTCTTTCCTCTTCCACTTCCCCCTGTTCAAGAGCTTCAAATTTGTTGATAGTGGGGTTGGATAGGCCTATTTGAAGTCTTTTTGTGGGTTGTAATCTCTTGGGTTGTTGTTTCTTATACCTTCTAGATATTTGTTTGAATGGTTCCTGCTCATTATTTTCTGAGCAGTTAGAGCCTACTTCAAAAAGAGTTGTGTTCCTTAAATTATTGGGCAACTTTTTGCAAAATATCCATACTCATGACAAAATTAATAAAAAAGAAGAGAAAATTGTTTAAAATAATAATTATGACACTTCCACAAAAATTGCAAAATAATTTTTCTTATATAATGTTAAACTCCTATACAATAATACAACATATCCATTTTTAAGGGATAATTTTGTGGGACATGCTGCTAGATTTGGAAGGATTGAGAAGTTTTGTTAAGAGAGTTTGTTTTTAGAATTATGGTTTGTATGCAACTTAAATGATTTATAAGATAACTTTAAAATTTTATTTTTGTAAGATTGATTTGCATACTCTAAGTTTATTTGGAGATATATAATTTTGCAAAATAATTTTTCTTATATAATGTTAAACTCCTATACAATAATACAACATATCGATTTTTTAAGGGATAATTTTGTGGGACATGTTGTTAGATTTGGAAGGATTGAGAAATTTTGTTAAGAGAGTTTGTTTTTAGCATTATGGTTTGTATGCAACTTAAAGGATTTATAAGATAACTTTAAAATATTATTTTTGTAAGATTAATTTGCATACTCTAAGTTTATTTGGAGATAATGGTTGTGAAGGTATGGTAAGTTCATCTTAATTTACAAGTCCAAAGTTTGTATCAATGTTTTAACCTTCCTTCTATTTTAAGCTATGTTGAATCGATGCTGAAATTTATTGAATACATAGGATAAATGGGTGAATCACAATGTGGTCGTATAATTTATCCTTTAGGATGAGTGTTTGTTTGGCTCATAGTGTTTAAAGGATTAAAGAGAGACTTCCTCATGTGGGATTAACAAATGCATAGTGTGAACATGATGATAAGATTGAGACTACTTTTCACCTTTTTGGAGTTGTAGGGTTTCCCTGCATTGTTGGGAGTATATTTGAAATACTTCGCGATGTATTTTTTTTTGCAAGATGCACACTTTATTTTTAATAAGGTCGACATTAAATGTAGATACATAAGAGTTTAATGATTAACACTTTTCGCTTTAAACTGAAAATTATTCAATCATTTAATGGCATGTCATCCCTTTAAGAATGGTGTTCTCATTGATCTGTCATCCATTTGTCATCCATTTAAATGAGAAAATTAAGAGTTTCCTAAATGAACTATTTATAAATAAATCTAGTTTATTATTTACAATATGGCTATCTATTCTCCTAGTTTTGTTTTATCTTGATGGTGAGTAGAGTGTTCACTTGTTACATACTTATAGTTTCTAAAGACAACATTTAACATTCAATGTTAATAGAAATTCACTTATATAAGACAATTGGTCAATAGCTTCCAATTATAGCTCAAGCCATTATCCATTGTCCATTGTCTAACTCAAGTATTTGTCTAGTTCATAATCATACCCCATTCTTCTCATGGAACCCAATATGTCCCCAATTGAATGTGAAGCCTTAAACATTATATTATTTATAAACACAAGCTATATAAGCTTGGCCAAACCAAGGTTCCAATCATTTTTTTACATTCATGCCTAATCCATCTTCATCTAAAAAGAGGATGGAAAAAATACCTTGATAAATGGTTAAAATTTTGGGACATCCAAGATGACATAACCTGACCAAAATCTAAAACTAAAAATAAAGTGTCTAATTTCCATTGAGTGATGAATATATCAGAGCCAAAAGAAAACTGTGTTATTATAAAAACACCATCAATCTCTTTCTTGATCATCCCTCCTACCCTAATAAGGTTTCAAGCTCTAAGAAACAAAATATGATCGCTTAACCAAGAACTAGCTCACATCAGTTGCACAATGAAATTGACAAACAAACTCTTCAGAAAACTCCTTGGGAAAAAAAGAATTTGTAATTTATGCCACTTAGAGGAGATTGGCGATGAAACTCATTTCCTTCTGAGATACCCTTTATACAATTATATTATATGTGCTTGTACTATTATCTATGATCACAGCTTAGTTCATGAAATCATCAACCAAGACAACAAAAATAAACTTGGAAATTTTAATGTGACGCCATTATCATCACAGGTTAAAAAAAAAAAAGACAGTAAAACTGCAACATTGACCAAGCTACAAATTAAACACATTTTTGTTTTCCATTTCTATGATGTTTGTTATTAATAGGTTGCAATATATTTTGTGTTCCATTTGTACGATGTTTGTTAGTAATGGACCACCCTCCTCCTATCTCTTTAAATTGGCTTTATGTTTAACATTTGGATTCCTACTATTTATTTTAGAATTTCATATAATGAATTCTTATGGATTTTCACAATAGCTTTAAATATATTGAGAATTATTTGGTTATTGAATTAGGCCTTGCATGGCTACTTGATCACAATCATCTGGGAACATGAGTTGAGTAGATGGTTCTAGATACTAAGAATATATGGTAAGGGTTTCTAGCGAATGAATACCATGGGCGAAGAAGAGGATCTATTGGACTACATTGAAGACTCATTGAAAGGGATTTCCATCTTCTATAAGAGCCTTTTCACATTATACAAAAGGTTACAAGAGATCAAGGGCATGAGGGGAAGGTGGACCAAACCTTAGGAATTGGGTTTCAATCACCTTCCCATGCAAGCGAAGGATTTAGGCCCAAGCCTAGATTCAAAGTTGGTACAAGAGCTAGAGTGAGTAAAGGTGTAGTCTCAAATGGAGTTAAAGTATGTTATGATAATTCTGTGTGAAGAAATGGTAATTACTCTTCACCAAGTCCTATTGTACATGCTTAAAGGTTAGTGCATGAGTTAGGTAAGCCAACGGTGTTAGTGGTTTAGGTTTGCAAGAGGAATCGTTGTTGGTGAACACCATTAACCATTTTCGCGGAAAGGAGGAAGGGAGGTATGGGGAGGATCCATTGTGGGTAGGTGAGTCAGAACATTGTGGCAAGGAGAAGCTATAAATAAAACAACTAATGAGGGAAACGAGGTGGCATGTAGCAAGAAAAGAATTGGGATGTAGACATACTTAGGGAAGAAAGAAAAGAGTCATGTGAAATAAAATAAGTAGTAGGTGATATTGGTGCTAGGATATGATATCAAAATTCATTAAGTTGTCAAAAATGGAAAAACAAGTTCTCGTGTGGAGGTTTTGTGGGTGTCAAGTGTTGGGGAAATTGATTCAGGATTGGTTGGAAAGTGTTTGGAGACCATTTATCAAATGCATTCCAATCTTCCTCCTTTTGGTTCAAGTTTGGATGACATTTTTCTTTCAATTGGAGTTGGATGATTCAAGGGTTCTAGGGACCTATTGGTTGTGGGATAGGTTGCCACTTTCACTAAACAAGTGAAGTCACTATTTTAACCCTAGGTTAGATTGAACAATTACATTTGACCTATGTGGGTTAAAATACCAATCCTTCCATTAGATTTCTAGATAATGGACACTTTTAATCCTTCCACCCTCCTCCTATCTTTTTAAATTGGCTCTATGTTTAACATTTGTCTTCCCAATATTCATTTTAGAATTTCATATAATGAATTCTTATGGGTTTTCACAATAGCTTTAAATATACTAAGAATTATTTGGTCATTGAATTAGCCCCTGCATGGCTACTTGATCACCGTCATCTGGGAACATGAATTGAGTAGAGGGTTCTAAATACTAGGAAAATAAGGTAAGGGTTTCTAGCGAATGAAGACCATGGGCTAAGAGGAGGATCTATTGGACTACATTGAAGACCCATTGAAAGGGATTTCCATCTTATATAAGATCCTTTTCATATTATCAACCCTAATACAAAAGGTTGCAAGAGACCAAGGGAATGAGGGGAAGGTGGACCAAACCTTAGGATTTGGGTTTCAATCACATGATTATGCAAGCGAAGGATTTGGGCCCAAGTCTATATTCAAAGATGGTACAAAAGTTAGAGTGAGTAAAGGCCTAGTCTCAAATGAAGTTAATGTATGTTATGATAAGGCTGTGTGAAGAAATGGTAATTACTCTTCACCAAGTCCTGGTGTACATGCTTTAAAGGTTAGTGCATGAGTTAGATAAGCCAAGGGTGTGAGTGGTTTAGGTTTGGAAGAGGAAGCATTGTTGGTAAACATTATTAACCATTTTTGCAAAAATAAGGAAGGGGGGTATGGGGAGGATCCATTGTGGGTAGGTGAGGCAGAATGTTGTGGAAAAGAGAAGATATAAATAAAGCAACTAGTGAGGTAAATGAGGTGGAAGGTAGCAAGAAAAGAGTTGGGACATAGACATACTTAGGGAAGAAAGGCAAGAGGTGTGTGAAATACAAGAAGTAGTAGGTGAGATTGGTGCTAGGAGATGATATCAAGATGAATCAAGTTGTCTAAATGGAAAAAAAATCTCTCATGTGGAGGTTTTATGGGTGCCAAGTGTTGGGGAAGTTGATTCAGGATTGACTGGAAAGTGTTTGGAGACTATTTCTCAGATACATTCTAATCTTCCTCCTTTTGTTTCAAGTTTGGATGGCATTTATATTTCAATTGGAGGTTGATGCTTCAAGGATTCTAGGGACCTATTGGTTGTGGGATAGGTCACCACTTTCACTAAGAAAGAGAAGTCACTATTTTAACCCTAGGCTATAATGGACAATGGCATTTGACCTATGTGGGTTAAACTACTAAGCCTTCCACTAGATTTCTGGATAATGGACACTTTTAAGGAAAATGGTAATAGTTTGGGCCCACTTTTGGGTCCATATAAAATATTTCAATCCTTGAAATCATGCATTATATATTTCACATTGGTGGAAATCTATATGCGAGAAGGGATGGAAGAGGAGATTATATTAGAGAAAGTTGATATGCACCACTACCAAGCTTTATGTTACATGGGCATATTGTTTAAGCGTGCTAGATGCTACACATATTGATGCATAGATTTCAAATGTGATTTAAAGTTCACAAACAAAATGTGGGATAAGAAAGGAAATGTTAGATCTTGACTAGAGAAGGAAAGGAAATATAATTCTTCTACTAAAATAGTAAATAAGGAAACTGGTAGAAACCCTTTATATTCAAAAGGGAAATTGGTGGATGTCTCAAAGTTGAGTGAAGATGGAATATAGTTGCACAATATTGAGGATCACAAGGAGGAGGAACAAAGGATTGGAAATAATGAGGCTACTATTTAGAAGAGTACTAGATCACTAAGAAAGAAGCCCGAAGAGGTTGTCGTTTTCAAGGCTCCACCTTCTTTAGATCTAGGTAAGTCCCTTCATGATTCTACAATATTTTAGTTTCACCTAGAAAGGATATTCAGAATTTAAATCTTGAATCATAGAAAAATTTGGGGCTATATAAGGAAGGTCATAATGCAAGGAACAATAGGTAGAACTAGGGTCAAGGGGTAATAGACAAGTATTCCCTCAAGTCAAGAAACCCACAACCATGGGGTGGGGGGGAGACCTATAGTTGATGATGGGTTATTCCTTGGATAATAAGAATAACATGGAGGAGAGTATATAGGCCCTACCTTCCTCATCCATAGAGAATACAAGCCATCAAGGGCACTCCAAATATCCACTAAGGTATAGACATGTTGTGTTAGATATGTCTAAATTAGGGGTAGAAAGGTGGGATTAGTATTGAAGGAAATAAGGAGTGTCTGGTGTTGGGTAGTGGGATAAATATGAATATTTATATAGCACAAAACAAATAAAAAAAGGGAGCTACAACTAGGGAATAAAAAAAATATTAAGGAAATTCAGGCCGCAAGGGAGGGTCATCCATGATATTAATGACCTTAAAAATTCAGGTTCAAGAAAACTAGTCAAAATACAATCCCTAAAGAAACTTGTAGATATCCACAAGATAGATGTAATAATGTTGTAGGAAACAATAGGGGAAGGGGTTAAGATCACAGGTGAATTGGATAAAATATTGAGGGATTGGGATTTACTTTCCATAGATGATGTAGAAAGGTCAATAGGGTTGGTCATGGGTTGGAGTAAGAGAACCATGAGAATATCTAACTATGTGTTTCTTGAATTAAGAATAGAATTTCATCTCACTTCACAAGAGTCTAGATATGGGGGAATAATATTCTATTGTTAATAGATACAATTCCTGAAAATATAGAGTGACTTTCTAAATACACTGATTCCTCAAGATTTGTTGAGAAGGTCAAGTGTTGTATATTTGTGTGTGGGGGGGGGGGGTGTGATCTAATATTTACTTTGACTAGAGCTAAGGCATGGGATAGTTTGGCAAGGCCTAATCCATTGACTGATTTTTAAATCAATAAGCTAGAGGAGTTAGGATTATTGGATGTAGAGCCAATAAAAATTGTCCCCCTTGGAGAAATATGAGTCAAGGGGATGACACAGTGGCCAAAATATTTAATAGATTTATAATTTCAAAGCCCCTCATGAATGCAAAAATAAGGGTAAGAACATGGGTTGAGGTGGGAAGTGAATGAACCATATGTCACTTTTTATCAAAATTGTAAAGGAGGGCTATAATATCCCTAGCTAGGTTGGGCTAGGATATTAAGATATTTTATGCAATTATATTGTTCATGGTTGTCATTTTTCTACAAATACTTTGCATTCATTATACTAAAGACATTTTGTTAAACATTTCATCAAAGAGTATTTTATTATGAATGAAGATTTGAATACAACAATTCAATGGATGCTATGGAAGCTACAATACATCAATGAAAAACACACAATACAAGCCAAAAACCTAGAATCATGTTGTGGCCTCCTCCATAGATGAGATCAAACCCTCCAAGTGCCACAACCTCTCCAAGAAAATTGCAACAACCCAAAACTGAAGTCAAATCACAAGATGAAGCTCCAATGAAGATCCAAGATGGATCCTCCTCCTTGTCTAGCTAGGGTGGACATTGAACCACTGAAACTAAACTATAATGGAAGGGTTTTTCCAAAACCCTGACAAAAACCTTGGCTCCAAGAGAACCCCAAAGAGATCAATCCAAAAACATCATGCAAAGTGAAGCACTACCTCTCCTTTTATTCTTTTTATGTGTCCTTCTAGAACTTTTCCCTTTGACTAAATCAAACATGACCCTTATTCCCCCTTTTTTTAATTTTCACTTAAAAATTAAAGTCACTTCACTAATGTTTAGTAACTATTAATCTAAAATTTACTTTATTATCTTTTAATTAAATGTCACTTTAGAAAACATAACATCTCATATCTAGGTGACATCAAATAAACCCACCAAATCCCTTTTTCTTCACTGGAAAGCCTCAGAAGTCATCTCCAACTACTGAATAGAGGAAACCAAAAATCGAGACATGACAAGGGCTCTAGACACCCTAGTCTTTTTACATTTAACTCTACTTTGTTAGAGGATGATGAATTTGTCAATATTGTTAAGGAAAAATGAATACCATATGATGATTCCCTCAAAGAATAATCTAGCATATAGTTTGTATCCAATTTGAAGGTAATAAAGAAGGCAGTCTCTACACTATATTATGAGAAGAAAAGTAAGGATGAGTAAGTATTGGTATCCATTGAGGAAAAGATTGCAGATTTCTATGCTAGGGAGATAGAGGGCTTTGTTGATAAAGCCTCCAAAGGATATTGAAGTATTTGGGAAAAAAAAGGAGGATAATTCTTGCATACAAGAGTATATGTGGATGCTTAAAAGTAGTTCCACCAAATATTTCCAGACAAATTAACATGAAATTGGTATTAAAATATTAAGTTATTCCCAATTGGATGTAAAATTGCAACATGAAATATTCCCTCATGGTGTGGCCTGAGAGGGAATGCATTCAATAGAAACTAAGAAATTACCAAAGATGGTTTTAAAACTCGATTTATCTAAAGCATGTGATCAATTTAGTTGGTTGTACTTGAGGCTCATGTTAATTCACCTTGGTTTTTTATGTCAATACTTAAACTAGATTTTGAGTTGCTTGACCAAAATGTCCTTTGCAATCCTAATAAACATATTAGGATCAAAATTTTGTAGGCCATCTAGAGGACTAAGGTAGGGATGTCTACTATCTCCTACGTTATTTTCGATATTGGATGCAGGACTTAGTAGGGCATTAATGGAGGCAAGAGGGATAGGCTCAATTAAAGGTATAAACCTAGGGAGATCTCTTTATTTAACTCAGTTTCTTTTGTTGATGATGTTTTTTTACTATGTGATGGTTCAAGAAGGGATGCTAGCAAACTGAAGGAAATTCGAGTTCTTTAATACATTTCCACAGGGATGAGCATAAATATGTAAAAGTCTTCTAGTTCATTCAATGGGTGGAGGAATACCAAATCGTGTATATTCTTCATATTCCCTTATTAACAAAATTATCTCTAAGCTGGGTTTAAATATTTAGGTTTTCATATCAAGCCAAATGTTTATGAAATTAGTGATTGGAGATGGTTAATTACCAAAGTAGAATGAAGAATCAAATTATGGTGTAACAGATTCTTTTCTAAGGGGGAAGACTCACCCTAGTCAAGTCAGCACTAGAAGCAATCCTAGTCTACTAGCATTCCCTAGCTTTTATTCCAAGGGGGTTTCGGAGAAAATTAGAAAGATTAGTTTTAGATTCCCATTGGTTAGGAAAGAAGGACAACAAATATAATTTCTTATTCAAATGGAAATCCATAGCAAAAATAAAGGACATGGGTAGTTGGGGCCTCAATAACATTCACCATTTTGGGAAGGCTCTGGTAACCAAATGTGCATGGAGTTTTATATAAAATAATGGTTTGCGGAGTTAGGTTATTACTAAAAAATACATGATGCCTAACTTCATATAGGAATGGATTTAAAGACCCAATAAGAGTATCCCTAATGTGTCATTTTTTTGGAAGGATATTATTCTAGCTTTTCCCTAGGTCGAGAATTAGTTGGTATGGAGGGTTGAAATGGTGAAAGAGTTAGAATAGGAGCAAATCCTTGGGTGGGAAGTGGTGAAATTTATAAGATTATTGGAAATATGATTGCTACCCTACAAGAGAAACATGTGTATTCTCATGTCCAGGATAGTCTTCTAGAGAAATCTATAGTTTGGAATCAAGAATGGAAAAACACAAATGATTTATATTTAGAGGGCAATGAAAAGGAATTATGGAAAGCCTATGCATATAAAATGAAGGTGAGCCATATCAAAATTAAGGAGACAAAGGATGGGTTGGTTTGGTCCAAGAATCCAACTCTAGGAGTATATACTCCTAGATTATGATACAAGACAATGTTTGTAAATGAGAGAGCAGAGGAAATATAGTGGTGGTGGAAAGTTGAAACAACACGGTTGATCTGATTCCCCCTAAAATAAAAAATATTCATGTGATTGACTATAAAAAAACAAAATCCTTACTTGGGAAGTATTAGAAAAGAGGAATATGCATGGCCTTGGTAAGTGTCCATTGTCCTCTCAATAAGGAGGAGGAGGAAATGATTAGTCATTTGTTAATATCATATGCTTACTCATGTCAAGTCTAGAAGGAAATGGAAAGGTTAACATGTATTAGAGAAGGTTGGTGAGGAGAGTCAATAGATGAATGCTTCAAATCGTTGCAAATGAAGCTAGAATTAAAAAAAAAATCAAGGTTCTTCCCCTAAGTGTATCCTAGGGCATATGGCCTTCTCAAAATACAAGCATTTTCACGGATAGAAACATCCCTTCCTTTCAATGTGTTGCTTAAAGTGGAGCAATACTCACTAGCTTTAAATATTGTCCCAAGATCAAATCCTAAAGGAAAATTGTCCATGAATAGATTGACAAGACTAGACATGGAGTTATTTTAATGGAGCCTACTAGGGCAATCCACCCAATTGTGGATCAAGGGGGATCATTTACTTAATAACTCTCATTTTTGTAGGTTCAAGGCAAGGTTAGGTAGGGAAACCAATAATTATGTCTAACTCTTTGCTTTGAAGTTGCTTCTAAAAATTTATGTTAATAAAGGGGTTTAAAACTTTAGGTTTTTGGTGATTCCATGGTGATTATTAATTAGATGAAGGGAGTTTTTAGTATGAAGAACTTATTTATGAATCCAATATATGAGGAGGTTAAAAGATGTAATATATTTTTAACTCTATTTCTCATACTCATGTCTACAAAGAATGCAATGTTGAGGCAAATACTCTCTCCAAGGAATGCCTTCAACTTGAGGTGGGAAGGGGAATAGTGTCAGAATCAAAGGACGACCAAGTCTCTAACCAATCTTTTTAGTGAAAATATTTTTGTTTTTATTTTTTACTTGCTAGTTACTTTTTTGTTGATGGCAATTTATGTACACAATTGTTCGTTACAAGTCCTATTATTTGAACATGTATCATAAATGTTAGGGTGCACATTATGTGAAGGACTATTGAAGAAGCATTTATATTATTATTTTTTTTAATTTTCAGATCATGTATGACAAATGTGATAGTGATTTCCAGAATAAGAACATTCTAGGGTATGTTTTGAGTCCTTCTTATGGCACCGAGAGTAGTGAGGTGCTCTACATCCCATTATTGGGGAGATGTTGGCATGTTACATTACGTGACAAACAAAAATTAAATAAAATTTATAAGTAACTATATACATACATATGTATGTGAAAACATCTAATATTAAACTAGCATAGATCCATCTTAAACCTAGATTTATCAAACACTCAGAGGGACAAATTTCTTAAGGTGTAATGTTTTTATCATTTAATATGAAGGAATTAATATATGACATGGAATCAAATCATAAGAAAAATACACCTTAAGAAATTGGATCCCTCTTGGTGCTTGATAGATCATGGTTTAAGATGGATCTATGTTGGTATAATACCAATCCATGAGATGATCTTAAATGTAGTAACCATTTACAAAATGTAACTTCTTTTCATTATGAATGTCAATTATAATGATTTTGAACACACACACACAAACTATAAGTGTGAATATATTTGGCATTTTTTCAATAAGACAATGTAAATGCACTTGACAAGTCCCATAGAATATCTAAACATGGGTGTAGTAGAGGATGGTCACATGGAAGATCAACTCCACAAATGAGGGGCTTAGTGACTTTTGACATTCGATTTCTTTAATAATGGTAAAAAATTTGGTTAAGAAAATTAGAAATTATACTGATAAATAATGTTTAGTTTATTCTTGGGTAAGAGGTTAAACCACAAGTGGGGGTAGTATATGGTCTAATGTGTGAGACTGAGGATAGATGCTACTAAAAAGTGCATGAACCCACCAAAGGTAGCTTCAACAATGACCACAAATGACATTTCCTTTCTTCCAGATACTATATAGGCTAAAACTACCTTTTTGGTCCTAGAGTATGACCTAAAATTGCTTCTGATTAGGTAGGAGCGTGTCTTCCTCCGACATAAGGAAACATGTTAATGACCCAAGACCTAGAGGCATTTGGCAAGAGTGGAAGTCTACCCCTACCCCTTACGCACCACTAGTGGGTTATTTCAAGTGGCTAGGTTTTTTCTACACACAATGATGTTGATGCTCGTTGGTGTCTTGAAATTGTATCAACAAAAGCTAGGCCAATAGACTTGAGTATTGTAGGTTTTTTCCTACCATGGAAAAAAAAGAGAAAAAAAGAGATTGCATGTTTAGTCCATATCAGACAGTGAAGAGATATGGATGATGAAAATCTCTCCATTAGCCATGGCATGTTTAGCAAAGAACTTTACTTGTAGTAACTCCATATGCTATGATGATGGAGTCCACACTTTGCTACATATAGTGTCAATTACTAAGATGTTGAATTTCGTTATAATATTAATATTTAATTATTGTTTAATTATTGTTTAGCATTCTTTGTTTTTTTCCATATAACCCTACAATGCAGAGTCCAAGTCAACAATTAACTCATCAAGAATCTCAATTAATAATTAGTTCACAAAGAGCAAACAAGTCAAAAAAACAAACAAATCATAAATGAGTTTTGAATTGATTAGATGAAAATAACAACTTCTCTACTATTCAAATTAAAATCAATTAACAA